>CM038709.1:1240864-1278364 GCA_021613375.1 Megaleporinus macrocephalus
CACACGTTATTCATGGTGGACAGAGTGGTGATGGTGGTAGTATGAAGGGTATCATATTAAACTAGAAAAGTGTTGAAGGAAGTCCTGAAGGAAACACAGAATGGTTGCGTAAACAACAAATAGAGGAGTGCGGGTCAGTATGTCGGTGGCTTAGAGGTTGGGGATCTGCCCTGAGGCAGTCTGGTGGCTGTAGGTCTGCCCTGTATACTGTAGGTACCTGTATGCAAGCCTGAATCACAGCATCATACTGGATAATCTTACTGGCTACTGCTACTACAGTTTCACTATATTTCTTCTCTCTAGACTTATTATTATTATTAATAGTTTCTTTCCAGCTACCTCATATCTCTGCTTGTGTGATAATACTTGTGTTGCTCTCAAGAACCTGCTCACTTTATTATCTGTGGTCAGCAGCTCTTCTGTGACGCTCTACTTATGTATTCTATTCAGCATAGCTAATGTCTTCTATTGTGTGATATCTATAGATCAATCGGGATCAATAGAGTGTTATATCTTACCATATCTTATTAGCTCCTGGTGTCTGTGGAAGCTTTAGCGAAAGTTCTACACCATTCATTTATTATTTTGGACCAACCATTGACCTACTCCAGTCGGTAAAAAGACTTTATCCCTCTGGCTGCCTTCAGGTGAAGAAGTTTTGGTGTTCCTCTCCACCATCGCTGGTTTGGCCCTGTCCAGTTGTTGGGGGGTTGATCCGGCAGGATGTATGGAGGCCTTGACAGTCCAAGATCTGGACCAGGAATGGGGCCTACGCCAAAGACTCCATTTCTAAATAATTATATCATTTAATCATATCTATGGTCAATGTTATCTTCCTTTACTCGGCAGAACGTGGCTTTCTGGGTGGTATGATATTAACTTATTAGTGTTGTATGGAAAACTATGTTATGTGTGGTGTGCAGAGCAGTGCAGGCAGTATAGTCATTTGAAAGACTATGTCTCCGCCAGTGGACTGACAGCACTGATGGCAACACACTGCTCAGCAGTACAAAGGGTATTTGCATGTGGTGGGGTGAGCCTTCAGACAGGTACAAATACTCTGATACCTTACTTAAGTAGAAATGTTGGTTATTTATACTGAAGTAATTATTTTAACTTCTACATTTACACTCCATTATCGGTACTTTCTACTTCTTACATTTACACTCCACTATCGGTACTTTCTACTCCTTACATTTACACTCCATTATCAGTAATTTCTACTCCTTACATTTACACTCCATTATCGATACTTTCTACTCCTTACATTTACACTCCATTATCAGTACTTTCTACTCCTTACATTTACACTCCATTATCTGTACTTTCTACTCCTTACATTTACACTCCATTATCTGTACTTTCTACTCCTTACGTTTACACTCCATTATCTGTACTTTCTACTCCTTACATTTACACTCCATTATCAGTACTTTCTACTCCTTACATTTACACTCCATTATCTGAACTTTCTACTCCTTACATTTACACTCCATTATCTGTACTTTCTACTCCTTACATTTACACTCCATTATCAGTACTTTCTACCCCTTACATTTACACTCCATTATCAGTACTTTCTACTCCTTACATTTACACTCCATTATCTGAACTGTCTACTCCTTACATTTACACTCCATTATCTGTACTTTCTACTCCTTACATTTACACTCCATTATCTGTACTTTCTACCCCTTACATTTACACTCCATTATCAGTACTTTCTACTCCTTACATTTACACTCCATTATCTGTACTTTCTACTCTTACATTTACACTCCATTATCTGTACTTTCTACTCCTTACATTTACACTCCATTATCAGTACTTTCTACTCCTTACATTTGCACTCCATTATCTGTACTTTCTACTTCTTACATTTACACTCCCTTATCAGTACTTTCTACTCCTTACATTTACACTCCATTATCTGTACTTTCTACTTCTTACATTTACACTCCCTTATCAGTACTTTCTACTCCTTACATTTACACTCCATTATCGGTACTTTCTACTTCTTACATTTACACTCCATTATCGGTACTTTCTACTCCTTACATTTACACTCCATTATCGGTACTTTCTACTCCTTACATTTACACTCCATTATCTGTACTTTCTACTCCTTACATTTACACTCCATTATCAGTACTTTCTACTCCTTACATTTACACTCCATTATCAGTACTTTCTACTCCTTACATTTACACTCCACTATCAGTACTTTCTACTCCTTACATTTACACTCCATTATCTGTACTTTCTACTCCTTACATTTACACTCCATTATCTGTACTTTCTCTTCCTTACATTTACACTCCACTATCAGTACTTTCTACTCCTTACATTTACACTCTATTATCTGTTCTTTCTACTCCTTACATTTACACTCCATTATCTGTACTTTCTACTCCTTACATTTACACTCCATTATCAGTACTTTCTACTCCTTACATTTACACTCCATTATCAGTACTTTCTACTCCTTACATTTACACTCCATTATCAGTACTTTCTACTCCTTACATTTACACTCCATTATCTGTACTTTCTACTCCTTACATTTACACTCTATTATCTGTTCTTTCTACTCCTTACATTTACACTCCATTATTAGTACTTTCTACTCCTTACATTTACACTCCACTACCTGTACTTTTTACTCCTTACATTTACACTCCATTATCAGTACTTTCTACTCCTTACATTTTAAACATAGTCTTGTTACTCCTGTTTCATTTCAGTTTGTTTTCTTTTATGTACATTTACATTGCAGTAAAGATTATTGGTAACCTACTCTGAGGAAAAGGCTTGAAGTGAATGCTGAAAGTGTCTGGAACAGGTGATGTCCAGGATGAGAGGGGTCAGCTGTAATTTTGCCAGCCCACTACAACATCCCAATGTTAGAGATGTCCTGTAGGTACATCCAGTGATTTGCTCTGCTGTCCTGATCATGGAAGAAGGAACTAAACCAGATGGTTCTGGATCATGAGAGGATGGAATTGGTGATTGCTATGTAGAACTGGATCATCAGGCTCTGGGGCAGGAAGAACATTCCCATTTCCATACACAATCACCATTGTGTACAAGGCCCACCTTTGTTGTGGCATCTGACCGTTGTTGGGTCCGGGGGGCTCAGCCACCATGGCTGGATTACTGACTGGGCCAGTGGGGCTAGCGCCCAGGGGCCCTTGAGGTCAGGGGGCCCCAGGGGGGCCATGGCCTAAAACATTTTAAGGATCTGACTTTTAGGGATTTTGACTTCAGGGCCTCTTGGGGGCCATGGCCATGCTTTTGTGGCCCCTAGCCATGCTTTTGGGGCCCCTAGCCATGCTTCTGGGCCCTAGCCATGCTTTTGGGGGCCCTAGCTTACATTGTGGCACTGCTCTGACTTCGACTTCTGGCTATTAGGGGTCCTAGAATAGATGGAGGCATAATTTTAGAGGGCCCTGGTTATAAAAGCCCCTACCAGGGGACCCTAGAAAAGAGCAGGGCATACCATTAGAGGTCCCCTGATCACAAGGAGCGCGGGTTGCAGTGGGTTATCCCCTGGCAACTCTTTGCCCAGGGGCCCAGACTATCCTTAATCTGTCCTTGTCTGACACGTGTTGTCACAATTTCTGTCTCCTGCTTGTCAGGAAATCTCCATGATCCACCAGGAGATGGAGTTTGGTGCAAAAACGTTCACTTGCAGGAGCTCCAGCTCTCTGGTGTTGGTTGAATGTCAAGCTAAATTCCACAACCCAGAACTCAAGTATAGGGTACAGGGCTGCAGGTGGTTCAGTAGAGGGTCTTTAATAGATTTCAAGTGGGCTAGGACGAGGGTTTCAAAGACCTTTATCACATGCCGAGGTCAGGGCTACTGGCCAGTAGTCTTCAAGTCCAGTAATATAATTTTTTTCTTTGAGGCACTGAAATGATGGTAGAGGTGTTGAAGTATGTGGGAACAGGGCAGAGTTCCAGTGATTTGTTGAAGATGCTATGATGACTATGGTGCTATAGTCAATCACAGCAGTGTATAATGGGGGATGAAGAGACTAAGCTAAGCTGTGGACTCTCCACTGGTCCACTTCTTCATTGTTATGGTTTGGGTCCAAAATGTTCTCTATTCTTGACTATTCTAGTGGTTAATCACTAACTTGTGATTATTAAAAGTCAGAAAACATTTTATTTTAAACAAAATCAAGAAATACGGCTTAAAAGACCACTGTCCGCCCACTGTTCGGACACTGACGTAGGTGTTATGTGTGGGACGTAGATGGTGAACAACAACACTAGAAGATGTACTTACAGTAATACACAATGACAGAAAGGTGTTGCTGTTTCTGGCTGCAGTAATTGGATGTACAGTGGACCCCCGAGCACAAACGACCCAAAGACCCCCAAATATCCAGAAAGTGGACGAAACCTGTCAACTTTAAACAGACACACTGGAAAGCACCCCCCTCTCACTCCGTCACCTGTAGATCATTTCACGTCTGAAGATTATCTCTATGGGACGTAGGCTTACACGACGACTGGATCTTAAGTCGAACGCTGTTCAACAATATGGGCGTGTAGGAAACCAGCGAGAGGAGTTCAAGAGCCTCTGTGTAGGTGGAGGTAAACCAGGTAAGCTCAGTTACTGAGCCTGCTTTAGCTGATGTTAGCTAACGTTAGCTTCACTTGCTAAGCTAACGTAGCTGAATTATGAAGATGTATAGAGTCGTATGAGAGAGAGTTCACTTTAATCATATTTACTACAATAACTGTACCTCTATATCTGAGTTTAGCTGGTTGCTAGGCTGGTTGCTAGGCTTTTGTCATAAATAATGTTGGTTATTTAGCTAGATACTGTTTACTCTCAGGATGAGCTGCTGTTGTGGGTGTGGTTTGACTAAAAGTCTCAGGACTAAGTGATATGGTGGTCTAAAAGTATCAGGACTAAGTGATATGGTGGTCTAAAAGTATCAGGTGGTCTATTTCTACATTACAGCTCTTTCAAATTCAAATTCAGAAATATCATCAGAATCTGGAGAAGCAGCTCTGGAACATTCTCAGTCCCAGTCAGTCATAGTGCTGTTGTATCGCGCCGCTGTTCACTGTTGTCCACCAGTAACGTCACTCTGTAGTTCAGGAATTTCCGTAGCGAGCTCAGGTTTTTCTGTCAACTTGGTCTATTTTAAAGCAAATTAAGCAGCGAATTTCATTTTAAGTCATGTTTATATATTTTCAGTATCTAAAACAATGTGAAGTCACCAGTGGTGTCCGTAAGTGGAGCCTTTAAATACAGAACAAAACAGATTAGTACACTCTCTGGGAGGGTAGTATGGTTTGTAGTAGACTGCAGATGAGCAGTGCATGATTACAGCACTACTGTAACTTCACAACAGTATTTGTTGACAGAGAAGCAGATTCCTCCTCCCCTGGTCTAACCGGTATGCTCCGCATCCCTGACCACTCTGTGCAGCTGGAAGCTAGTTAGGTGTGGCACGCGGAATGTCTATGTAGCGCAGAGGGCAGTTGAGAAGTTCATGTTGGTTTTGTTAAGCAGTAGAAACTTCCAGTTTCTATTCACAGACTGGACATAAATAAAGATGGTAAAGAGGTGTAGCACACACTACACTGCAAAAAGTATTCGCTCGTCTGTCTTCACACACTTATGAACTTGAGTGACGTCCCATTCTTAATCCATAGGGTTTAATATGATGTCGGCCCAACCTTTGCAGCTATAACAGCTTCAGCTCTTCTGGGAAGGCTCTCCACGCGATTTAGGAAAGTGTTTATGGGAATGTTTGACCGTTCTTCTAGAAGAACATTGGTGAGGCAGACACTGATGTTGGACGAGAAGGTCTGGATCACAGTCTCCGCTCTAATTCATCCCAAAGGTGTTCTATCAGGTTGAGGTCAGGACTCTGTACAGGCCAGTCAAGTTCTTCCACACCAAACTCGCTCCTCCATGTCTTTATGGAGCTGCTTTATGCACTGGTTGGCAGTCATGTTGGAACAAGAAGGGGCCGTCCCCAAACTGTCCCCACAAAGTTGGGAGCATGACGTTGTCCAGAATTAAGAGTTCTTTTCACTGGAACTGAGGGTCCAAGCTTAACTCCTGAAAAACAACCCCACATAATAATCCCCCCTCCACCAAACTTTACACTCAGCACTATGCAGTCAGACAAGTACCGTTCTGCTGGCAACTGCCAAACCCAGACTCGTCTATCGGCTTGCCAGATGGAGAAGCATGATTGGTCACTCCAGAGAACACGTCTCCACTGCTCTAGAGTCCAGTGGCGGCATGCTTTACACCACTGCACCACCTCTGTATTGCGCTTAGTGATGTAAGGCTTGGATGCAGCTGCTCAGCAATGGAGACCTATTCCATGAAGCTCTCTACGCAACTGAAGTTTGGAGGTCTGTAGTGATTAACTCTGAAGAAAATTGACAACCTCTGTGCACTCTGTGCCTCAACATGTGTGCAGAAGCAGTCTGCATGACTAGGTGCTTGATTTATACACATGTGGCCATGAAAGTGATTGGATTTGATTGCATTCAATGACTTGGATAGGTGAGTGTCTGCCTCTCCGCCCAAGTTGACAGTGAACCTGTTTTAATGAGAATGTACTTTAAGTAATATTAGCCACATGAAGTGATTTGTATCAGAGCGGGTGTTTTCCCTTAGTGTTTGTTTTCCTTCCCAGACTGAACAGACAAAAAACTGTTTACCAGAAAGCATCCGAACATTTAAGTTAAAACGACAATTTTTTTACAGCGAGAGAAAAGCACACATTTCACAACACACACCCACAAAAAAGGTTCTTACTTATTTTCTGATCAACAGTTTTTAACATTTTAAATTTAAAAATGATGCTGATTAATTATATTATGATCACATCATTTGTCATAATATGTTTTTTTTTTCAAACACAGTCTTTTAGAGTACAATAACAAAGTGCAGGGTGAGCCAAAAGTCTCAGGACATCCTTTTATTTTAGGAACGAAAGGGAACATTAGCCATCTGAATACCCCAGCAAGTAATGGGTAAGGGGGCCTAGTTGCAACATCAACCACATTGAACAACATGTACAGTGTGCTGTCCCTGGTGCTGAACATGTTGTTCAATGTCGTGGTTGTTGTAACTTTCTGTGTTGATAACATTTAAACCACAAGAGATATTACACATCTGATTACATCAATTATTTTCTGAGACAATTCTGGTCTTCTCTGATCTGCTACATGAACACCTTCCCATTGGAAAAAGTTGGCCTTCAAGATGGTGGCCATGTTCAGGACACAGCCTAAAAGTGCCTGTATGGGCCCATGGCCCAAGCGAACATGGTGCCTGTATGGGTCCATGGCCAAGCGAACATGGTGCCTGTATGGGCCCATGGCCAAGTGAACATGGTGCCTGTATGGGCCCATGGCCCAAGCGAACATGGTGCCTGTATGGGCCCATGGCCCAAGCGAACATGGTGCCTGTATGGGCCCATGGCCCAAGCGAACATGGTGCCTGTATGGGCCCATGTCCAAAAAGGTCCCCTCACTCGTTACTTGCTAGGGTGTTCAGATACGTAATTTTCCCTTTCACTTCAGAAATAAAAGTGTGTCCTGAGACTTTTGATTCACCCTGTACAATAAGAAAATGAACAATAATGAAAAGTACAATTAGTTGCTAATGACTAATCAAGTTGATAATTACTAATTACTATAGTTATATTTTGATTTACTATTTGTTCTTCATAAACGCCACCTTTGACTTATATTATAGGAAGGTGGTGGATTTGACTGCAACATGGGTAGGACCACCACAACCCGCCTCTTAACCTCTTAAAAGCAGCTTCAAAGAAGTTTGAGAACGTGCAGTTACAACATGTAGACCCCAGTGAGCAAGCCAGAGGCCACGGTAGCAAGAAACACTCCCTCAAGACTGGAGGAAGAAACCTTGGGAGGAACCGAGACTCACAAGATGAGACCCATCCTCCTCTGGTCAAACAGTATTTACAGTTTATTAAGACCAGTTCAGAATTAAAGCTGAGAGAGTCTCTGTTTGAAGTCTGGATGGTAAAAGAAGCTGCACAGGTAGAGGCAGTCTCTGACTGAGGAAGTGGGAGTGAACTGAAACAGTCCCATCATATCTCAATGCTGGTACATCCGGCAAAGTGGAGAAGACAAGGGTGTCGCACAAATGAACATGAAGAGCTGGCTGGTGTTTGGTGAGGAGGAGGCCCTGATGGTCAGTCCTCCAACAGCATTCAGCAACACAGGAGGGCAGTCAAAATCTGAGGAAGAGTAAAGACACTAAATTAGTTCTCTGCTCAGGATTATGACTGTAGAGAATATTAATATTTCATAATGTGGCTGGCGACTTCAGCAGATCTAATTATAACAGCGTAAACCAGGGGTCACTAATAGGCGGACCGCAGTCCGGAACAGGACCCAGACGTTGTCCAATGCGGACCCAAACCGATAAACTATTTAGACTGTGTTTATTTTAAGTGGTGGAGCTTTTCTTCTCTTTACGGTATACAGGCTTTACGGCACAGTGAACTCAGAGACCAATCGCGTGCGCTGTAACATCACCGAAGGCTCCTCAGCCAATCAGATCTGTGCAGATTGGGGCATGTGGCACGTGTACACAGGCGAGGTAGGAAGCGAGGAGCAGCAGTCGGAGACTAAAGCGAGTCAGAAAGAATAACGAACTCTAAAAACAGAAAAGTGAACAGAGAAAACTGAGTGTTTAACAGGAACGGTTCTGGAATGGACCTGCTCGTCTAGTTCTGGAGAACACCGCTCTGTACAACCAACATGTTAATCTGTGAAGCTGAGTTAACAAGAAGACACACATTTATTTACTTTCTCTATAAATAAACACTTTAAGATGCAATTTTTATCAAAAGAATTTAGTTTTTTAAAATGTTGCCCTTGTTTTTACTTGAAGTAAGGACAAAAAATATTTGGAGCTTTATAAATAATTAATCCAGTTCAGCATTTAAACAGTAAATATACTAAAATATACTGAACGGTTTTTGTAATAAGTTGATGGTATGAGATGCTGATACTAGGTAACTTAAATATACAGGATATGGTACTGAATCATAACACAGTTTAGAAATTATGACAGTCTGGACCTTGGTCTGAGAAAATCTCCTCTGACTGGACCTTACTGACTCTAATTAAATACCCCTGGCGTGACCTGCAGTATTGGAAAGGATAGTTCAATCCTCATCTGAGATTCCACAAGTAAATATATCTCTCCAAGCCAAGCTTTGTGTTCTGGGTTTATACCCAGAAGGCTTTATTGTTAATAAAAAACAGATGACTCTGATTGACTTTGGTCTTCTACAGTCTAGGAGACTGATAGCTTTGTTCTGGAGAAATGTAGATGTACCCTCAGTACATGTATGGTGAGGGAGACGGCCTCCTGTGTTGCATTGGAGAAACTGACTGATAGAACTAGGAGAAGTGCAGTGAAATTTGAAAGTGTGTTGGAGGCATTATTGGAATTTCTTGAGCATATGGGTGCAAAACTATTTTGAAATAAATAATTGTTGATGATGAGTGGATCATTCTTCTTATTATTATTATTATTATTTGTTTGTTTACTTATTTATTGTGTGTATGTATATGTGTGTATGTATGTACTTATATGGGTATGTTTATTTTATTTTATTTTATTTTATTTTATTTTATTTTATTTTATTTTATTTTTATGAATAGTTGTGTATTAATGTGTATTTTTTTTTTTTTACCATGATGATGATGATGACAAATTTACATATATTGTATTTTACAATTTACATATTACATATTGTTTGTATTTTTGTAACTGAGTAATTTGTCAATGTAAAATGTAAAATCAATAAAAAAGTGTTTAAAAAATGAAATAAATAAATAAATACCCCTGGCGTAAACTAAAAGGAGAGAACCAGAAGGTAGCAGAGATATAAGATCCCCCGCTCCACCCTCACCAAACCTGTGTGATCGTGTGAAGGTTAGGTTTGCTGAACATCCTTGCCTTAATGCTGATGCCTGGCTATAATTCCAAACCATAATTATTCTTGACAGTGGAAAGCCTGGTGATGTTCGTTTGTTGCTGCCTTGTTTGTTTACTATATAATATATCTACAAAAGAGGAAAAGAGAGTAAGACATCTTAAAAGACTAACCGTTCACCCATCTTTGAGGTACCTGTCTTGGTCTTTGGTTGAGTCTTGGCTGCGTAAAGGCATGAGCACGTGTTCTTCCAGGTTCTTGAGTTTAACGATAAACCCCTCGGGGTCTAAAACCATTTCTCTCGATTGCTGCTGATCTTCTAATAACTCAGCTTTCCACGTTATTTGTCTTTAATGTGAATTTTCTTCTGTAGCGATGCTCGGTTGATGGCTGGAAGAGTTCCTTAATGACACTGACTTTGTTTCCAAGTATGTATATTGATTATACAAAGTACAGCATCATTTCTAACATTCCAGTGTTCAGTCTTCTGATGTCAGAGAGAGGTTCTTGGCCAGAAGTGAAGTTCTTCTGACCTGGGCCTTACGTCTACTGCTTTTATACACTGGTTGTTCTGGACATTCCAGAGGGGGAATGCATATTTCTCCCTTATTTGACTGGGGAGTCTACACAGAGTCTTCTTCCTCTAAAACATGAATCCAAAATACACTGAGAAATAGCTGAGCTGAGAAATAGCTGAGCTGAGAAATAGCTGAGCTGAGAAATAGCTTCACGAACTTCAGCAGCTGTAAGAGTTATCATGAAGGGTTTACAGCCTGCAGGTTGGTACACGATTTCCAGAGTTTTAAAGCACACAGTGTAGACAAATGGATCTGCCAGTTGCACACAGTAAAAGGCAGATGGCGTGTATCTCAGACTCTCTTCATTGGTTTACATAGAGACCCCCGCCCAGGGGGAGACGCCAGCCATGACAGTGAGACCTCTGGCTTTGAGTAATGGGAGAAAACGTAGGAAATACCTGGTTACACGTTGGGAAAAGAGTCCACACTTGCAAGCTACTGGTGGTGGTTCTTGTTGTGCATAAACATAAAATCCAGGCTAAGTGATTTGCTGTACCTTAAACTCACTAACCTAATCACGGCAGCACACTTTGCTTGCTTACGGCAGCATGCCTTGCATGCTTTACACACCTTTCACTCACTTGCAGAACACAGTGGCCTATAACTGCTTGCACAGCTGCAACAAATGCAGTGCTTCCAAGGTTTTGCAAGCTTCACACAACTTCATCTCACAGCTACAAAAAACATGATGGTTTAGAGCTTTTCCACGTCTGGCACAATGTTTCAGTCACTGTCATTATGTAGCCCCAGGCCCCAAACGAAAAATGCTGCATGTGTGGGCCCATGGCCCAAGCGAACATGGTCTCTGTGTAGGTCCATGGCCCAAAAGAACGTGGTGCCTATGTGGGTCCATGGCCCAAGAGAACGTGATGCCTTTGTGGGTCCATGGCCCAAGAGAACATGGTGCCTGTGTGGGTCCGTGGCCCAAAAAAACGTGTTGGCTGTGAAGGTCCATGGCCCAAAAGAACATGGTGCCTGTGAAAGTCCATGGCCCAAGACAACATGAAGCCTGTGTGGGTCCATGGCCCAAAAGAACATGGTGCCTGTGGTGGGTCCATGGCCCAAAAGAACATGGTGCCTGTGTGGGTCCATGGCCCAAGAGAACATGAAGCCTGTGTGGGTCCATGGCCCAGGAGAACAGGGTGCCTGTGTGGGCCTGTGTAGTAAATGGATTGGGTCCCTGGCCCAGAGATGATAAATAATTGCAAAGAGCCCCAGGCCCAGAGCTGATGTGTGAATGATATGGGCCTGTGGGCCCTAGTTAATGGAATGAATGCAATGGGCCTGAGGCCCTGAACCAAAGTATGAGTGTGTTAAACTCATGGTCCTGCCTGAAGGTGTGAATCCAATGGGCCCAAGGCTCCAGAAGCCAGTCAATCTTTGCGCTGACAGTGTGCACAGTAGCCCAAACTTCACAAGCACCCTGTAAGCGTTGCGTAACGGCATCGGCTCGAGGCCCTGAGTTTATATAAGTACAGTCACTCTGTAAGAGTAATTTATACACTGGGTCTTTAGGCTGCAGTTTTCTTTAATGCTGTGTTCTGATGTGAGCTCTGTTAATAACATCTCTTACACATCTGGACAGAGGACCGTACCTACACCAACCACTACTACTACTATACTAACTGTATACTTCAAATTCTATAATCATATCCAGAATCATAAGTATCTGCCAACTGAGTCTTTCTGGTAGATATGGAAGCTTTAGGGAAAATTCGGCCAGGAAGACTGTAGTACTAAGTCATTCATTCATTGATTACACCTGACCAATAGCTGGTCTCTACTTGTCTATCCCACCAACAGTTTGGCTTTACCCAGTTGCTGAGGGGCTGCTTCAAGACCCAGAGGATGATGTCTACGCCATCCAAATAATTGGATCCTTTACATTCCTTAATCATATTCAGCATCAGAATAAGCTACGTACTGACTCTTTCTGGCAGAAATGTAACTGTATGTTATATATAACTATATCATATTACATATTTATCATACTATATATTTATTTCACAGATTTATCTATGTTATATATACTTTACTGTTAACTACATATAATAATGACTATACTCTTATTATTACACTATGTCTATTATATTATACATCATGTATACAGTATATATATAAACAGTACTGCTGCTTTTTATGTATATATTTGCACTGCCGACTGCATAACTGTGTATTTGCATTACTGATGTGGTCTACACTACAACTGCACTACAATCATCACTTTCACATACACACATCTATCTATCTATCTATCTATCTATCTATCTATCTATCTATCTATCTATCTATCTATCTATCTTTAGTAAACATTCCTTCTCTCCTGTCTGCTGAGGTCCTCTAGAAATCATGGACGGTCTGCTTAATGAATAAGAAGAGATAAACTGATGTCAAGCCCATAGTGACATGGCCCCTGTGTTTTACAGCTGGATGTGAGACTACATCCCTCATCCCTGTCTCTCATGACCAAGTGGTAGGCCAAGATAGACGTATGCTTAAAAAAAAATAATAATAAATTCAGAAGTTGCTGTGTTGTCTTTCAACCATTTTTAATTAAATACAGGATACATTTTTTTGCACATCATTACATTTTGCACAGCATCCCAAACAAGGTTTAAAACCATTCCACACACACACACACACACACACACACACACACACACACACACACACACACACACACATATATATATATATATATATATATATATATATATATAAAAAACAAAAAAACAAAGAAAAATAACATAGTTATAGTCCTAAGCTGCCTTTGGCCTCCCCACTCTCTCTCACGCTCGCTCACTCCTTCACCTCCCATTCCTCCCGCCTTGGATATATATTTTTATTTATATATATATTTATTATGTTTACAATTTTATTTAAATTCATTGTTGTTTTTTTCAAATCTATATCAATATAAAATGAAAATGCTGCCCCTTGACAAATGTTTTAGTACAATAGTGAACTACAACCCTACCTTCACCCAATGACACTGGGATTGGCCCCAGCTCCCATAGTGACCCCGACTAGTGGGATAAAGTAGAAGATAATGGATGGATGGATAAAGAATTGGGAAACTGACGGTGTAGCTGGCAGGTAGTTTAGTCACTGTGCAGTGTTGGTCACTTGTTGGGTTACAGCCCCGTTTCCACTGTAAACCATTATTTTTCTTAATCGTGTTAGTTTTCTGCTGAGTCCTCTCCTTGTTCATCTGTACTTGTGTTAAAACATTCAGACACAGCGGCTGGAGAAGTTTCAGCACCCCTTGTATCGTCACTGTCCAAAGAAAAACTCAGAAAATCTCAGTTCTTGTTGATTTTTAGTTTTTTACATCAGTTGGACACAGTAGCTGCTGTTTACATTGTGTGAACATTCCATGATGGAAAATGGAAAAAATCTGGTTCCATTAGTTACTTCTTACTTATTCCCGTCTGTCCTACTGCAGCACTACTGAATAACATCTCTTCAATAACGATAACCAAATATATCAAGACTTCTTTATTAATCTCTCTCTCTATATATATATATATATATATAAAGAGATAGATAGATAGATAGATAGATAGATATAGATATATGTGTGTATATGAAGAATTGCTGTGGTACCCAGAATGGGGCAGGGGGACAGGTGATACCTCATCGCCTGTATCTTCTATGCATATATATATATATATATATATATATATATATATATATATATATATATATATATATATATATGGATTATTTATGTACATATGTGTGTGTATAAAGAATTGTTGTGGTACCCACAACAGGAGGTGTGGTTGAATTAAATTAATTAAAAATAAATTTTTGGGTTTAATTAAAAATAAATAAATTAATTTAAACTCATATTAAAAGTAAAGATACTTGTTTTTCCTTGTACAGGGACGATATTCAAAAATCAGTAGTATTGCAACGCAACTGCTGACCTTTCCCCTTATTTCACTAGTCAGTACAGCACTGTACAAGCACAGCAACTGACCAAGGACTATAGACAAGTCATTCTCACTGTGTAAACACACCAGATCCTTTCTTTCAGGAATGACGAGGGAAAACACTGACTGCCCACACATCCACTGTTAGCGTATTTACCCTAAAACCTACCTCTGTAGACATTGTTCTGGCTGTGTCACAGACTTCACCTTGACACGCCCAGAATCTGGAGCGTACATTCCGCTATTCTGCCTGTAAACCAGCGCCCTGTAACCTGAGCGCACATCTCCCTCAACACGGAAATTCTGATCCTGTGTCTCTTTCGCCAGCAGCCCGGACGAGAGGCGTTCAGTCTACTGTAGTTACAGTACAGGTTACAGGAGATTATATTAATACGGTAGACAGCAGGAAGAGCGCATCAGTGTCTTCCGATATATCATTATGTCATAGAGTTCTCATGTATCTGCCTCTCTAATCAGTTCTGTGTGTTGAACGCTGAGAGTCCTGAGAACATACAGCTAAAAAAACTTACATACAAGGCCGAGCATGTCTTACACCTCGAACAGGTACATTCAGGCTTTCACGGTTATTAAATCATCACAGAGTTCACATCCGTAACTCACCCTGGTGGGGTCCGTCTGGCCCAGCTCTAGGCCTAAGTGGGATTCGAAGGGGGGTTTAGATACTCAAAGTCTGAGTATCTAAACCTGGATTAATCACAGTCTGAGTATCTAAACCTGGATTAATCACAGACTGTGTATCTAAAGATAGATAAAACATAGACCGAGTATCTAAACCTGGATTAATCACAGACTGTGTATCTAAAGATAGATAAAACATAGACCGAGTATCTAAACCTGGATTAATCACAGTCTGAGTATCTAAACCTGGATTAATCACAGTCTGAGTATCTAAACCTGGATTAATCACAGACTGTGTATCTAAAGATAGATAAAACATAGACCGAGTATCTAAACCTGGATTAATCACAGACTGAGTATCTAAACCTGGATTAATCACAGACTGAGTATCTAAACCTGGATTAATCACAGTCTGAGTATCTAAACCTGGATTAATCACAGACTGTGTATCTAAAGATAGATAAAACATAGACCGAGTATCTAAACCTGGATTAATCACAGTCTGAGTATCTAAACCTGGATTAATCACAGACTGAGAATCTAAACTGGATTAATCACAGTCTGAGTATCTAAACCTGGATTAATCACAGACTGTGTATCTAAAGATAGATAAAACATAGACCGAGTATCTAAACCTGGATTAATCACAGTCTGAGTATCTAAACCTGGATTAATCACAGTCTGAGTATCTAAACCTGGATTAATCACAGTCTGAGTATCTAAACCTGGATTAATCACAGACTGAGTATCTAAACCTGGATTAATCACAGTCTGAGTATCTAAACCTGGATTAATCACAGACTGTGTATCTAAAGATAGATAAAACATAGACCGAGTATCTAAACCTGGATTAATCACAGTCTGAGTATCTAAACCTGGATTAATCACAGTCTGAGTATCTAAACCTGGATTAATCACAGACTGAGTATCTAAACCTGGATTAATCACAGACTGAGTATCTAAACCTGGATTAATCACAGACTGAGTATCTAAACCTAGATTAATCACAGACTGAGTATCTAAACCTGGATTAATCACAGTCTGGGTATCTAAACCTGGATTAATCACAGACTGAGTATCTAAACCTGGATTAATCACAGTCTGAGTATCTAACCCTAAATTAATCACAGTCTGAGTATCTAACCCTAAATTAATCACATTCTGAGTATCTAAACCTGGATTAATCACAGTCTGAGTATCTAAACCTGGATTAATCACAGACTGTGTATCTAAAGATAGATAAAACATAGACCGAGTATCTAAACCTGGATTAATCACAGTCTGAGTATCTAAACCTGGATTAATCACAGACTGAGTATCTAAACCTGGATTAATCACAGACTTAGTATCTAAACCTGGATTACTCACAGACTGTGTAGTTAAACCTAGATTAATCACAGACTGAGTATCTAAACCTAGATTAATCACACAGAGTATCTAAACCTGAATTAATCACAGCCTGTGTATCTAAAGATAGATAAAACATAGACCGAGTATCTAAACCTAGATAAATCACAGACTGAGTATCTAAACCTGGATTAATCACAGTCTGGGTATCTAAACCTGGATTAATCACAGACTGAGTATCTAAACCTGGATTAATCACAGTCTGAGTATCTAACCCTAAATTAATCACAGTCTGAGTATCTAACCCTAAATTAATCACATTCTGAGTATCTAAACCTGGATTAATCACAGACTAAGTATCTAAACCTGGATTAATCACAGACTAAGTATCTAAACCTGGATTAATCACAGTCTGAGTATCTAACCCTAAATTAATCACAGACTGAGTATCTAACCCTACATTAATCACAGACTGTGTATCTAACCCTAAATTAATCACAGTCTGAGTATCTAAACCTGGATTAATCACAGACTGAGTATCTAAACCTGGATTAATCACAGTCTGAGTATCTAAACCTGGATTAATCACAGTCTGAGTATCTAACCCTGGATTAATCACAGACTGAGTATCTAACCCTAAATTAATCACAGACTGAGTATCTAACCCTACATTAATCACAGACTGTGTATCTAACCCTACATTAATCACAGACTGTGTATCTAACCCTAAATTAATCACAGTCTGAGTATCTAAACCTGGATTAATCACAGACTGAGTATCTAAACCTGGATTAATCACAGTCTGAGTATCTAAACCTGGATTAATCACAGTCTGAGTATCTAACCCTAAATTAATCACAGTCTGAGTATCTAACCCTAAATTAATCACATTCTGAGTATCTAAACCTGGATTAATCACAGACTAAGTATCTAAACCTGGATTAATCACAGACTAAGTATCTAAACCTGGATTAATCACAGTCTGAGTATCTAACCCTAAATTAATCACAGACTGAGTATCTAACCCTACATTAATCACAGACTGTGTATCTAACCCTAAATTAATCACAGTCTGAGTATCTAAACCTGGATTAATCACAGACTGAGTATCTAAACCTGGATTAATCACAGACTGAGTATCTAAACCTGCATTAATCACAGTCTGAGTATCTAACCCTGGATTAATCACAGACTGAGTGTCTAAACCTGGATTAATCACAGTCTGAGTATCTAAACCTGGATTAATCACAGACTGTGTATCTAAACCTGGATTAATTACAGTCTGAGTATCTAAACCTGGATTACGAACTGGCTGAAGCACCCTGGCTAGCGTGAGAAGAGTGAGGACACTGGAGGCAGAAGTCTTTTGTTTATAATCAACAGAAGTGTGCTTAGCTTCTCATTTAACTGAAGTAGGACTCATACGGGTGTGACTGTCCAACGTCTGGGTCTAAGCTCACTCTCCGTCTGGTCCACATAAATAGTCTGCAGGAACAACACACAGGTCTAAACCAGTAACCTACTCAGCCTGCTGGCTTATCGTCGCTGGGTATGCGCCCCCACATCAACACTGGCTAACAGTGAACAGGATTCAGTGACTGATCTTGGGACAGTTCTAAGAGTCTTATGATATTTTGATAACACTTTTTATGAATCCTGTATGGTACTGCTATATATAAATACATTTATACAGCATTATATGGTATATATAGAGTATATAACTTATATGAGAAAGTCAGGTTCCATAACGCATTTTAATATATGTTCCAGTTACTAGCTACACATATATTATACATATTACATATACATATACATATACATATACATATACATATACATATTACATATACATATACATATTACATATACATACTACATATTATATATACATACTACATATACATATACATATACATACTACATATACATAATACATATACATATACATATACATATACATATTACATATACATATACATATTATGTATACATACTACATATTACATATACATATACATACTACATATTACATATACATATACATATACATAAACATACGACATACACATAATACATATACATATTACATACTACATATTACATATACATATACATATACATATACATACTACATATACATATATATACTACATATTACATATACATACTACATAATACATATACATATTACATATTACATATACATACTACATATACATACTACATATACATATACATATACATACTACATAT
Source organism: Megaleporinus macrocephalus (assembly GCA_021613375.1). Lineage (NCBI taxonomy): Eukaryota > Metazoa > Chordata > Actinopteri > Characiformes > Anostomidae > Megaleporinus > Megaleporinus macrocephalus. The sequence continues at coordinate 1,259,588 of CM038709.1, forward strand.
ACATATGTAGTATGTACATACCTCCCCCTGCATGTCGGAGGGTCTGCGGTGGAAGTGGTCTCCAGCTACAGGTACTTGGGTGTTCACCTGAGCAACAACCTCACCTGGAGCAACAACACTTCCAGCCTGGTCAGGAAGGCACATCAGCGGCTCTACTTCCTCAGGCGGTTGAGGCGAGCTGGGCTCGGGAGCTCGGTCCTCACCTCCTTCTACAGATGTGTGGTGGAGAGCGTTCTATGCTCCAGCATCAACGTGTGGCACGGAAGCTGCTCTGCTGCAGACAGGAAAGCTCTGCAGAGGGTGGTGAAGGCTGCACAGAGGTCTGTCGGAGTCAGCCTCCCCACCACCACGGACATATACACCTCCAGATGCAGGAAGAGGGCCACCTGCATCATGAAGGACCCCCCTCATCCAGCACACTCACTGTTTGTCCCGCTCCCCTCAGGCAGGAGGCTGCGGAGCGTTAAGTGTAGAACGAACAGACTGAGGAACAGCTTCATTCCGGAAGCTGTAAGACTTTTAAAACGCCACTTAGTGGAACCACTGCACTGACACTTTTACTGCACTGACACTTTAACGACACCAGTCACTTTAATACACTCTGCTGCTACCTTCTCCATTCCTGTTCATTTTATTTTCATATATTTTATATATTTATGTTTATTTTATTTATTTAAGTACTGCTGTCTGGGTAAAACTGGGTCCTTGGGTACCACAATTTCGTTCCACCCCATGTACCACATGTGATGCGAATGACAATAAAGTCTCCTTGAATCCTTGAATCCTTGAATATATATACTACATATTACATATACATACTACATATACATATACATACTTCATATACATATAAATATACATATACATACTACATTTACATACTACATATACATATAAATATACATATACATATTACATAAACATACTACATAATACATATACATATACATATACATATAAAAATACATATACATATTACATAAACATACTACATATACATACTACATATACAAAAACATATACATATACATACTACATATACATATACATAGTAAATACTACATACCACATTTTGTACCACAGATTGTGATGTGTGCATGCGTTATATAGGAGATATGCTTGAACGCTGTTGTGAAGCTTCATCATATTCATGTTTACAGCGCTCTAATAAATGGATATAAAACCAGTCATATTCTCAGATATGTATGTAATCAAAGCAACTACAAGCAATTACATGCCACTTTACATGCCAGACACTAAAAGGTATTCTGCATGCTGTATAGCACCTTACCAATGTGTTTTTATAGCTTTGTTAATACAAGATTCATAGGCAGTTTTGAAGTTTTTTTAGGCAAAAGTGAAATGATCTAATTTCATTGGTAGATTGATTAAGAATTAAGATCCATTTTCCAAGAAGTAATGCAATGATTTCATTTTAAAACAAGTACACTCAGAAAACCAATGTATATTATCATTCAATTGCTTTGCTCATCCAAAGCAGTCTGTCTTTCTTCAGGCAGTTGTGTTATTATGTTAAAACCTGAAACAGTCTATAATAACTGTGACCTAGGGGCTGCACAGTAATTGTTGTAATTGTAATTCAAACCACAAATACAGATTTTTTTAATGTGTAGGTCTGTACTGTATATTTCAGAGTAGTTATTTATTTTTTTATATTTTTATTGGGCCTTTGGCTCATGTGGACTCAAACACTCACTGATTCAATGCTCATTTGTATTTATTTTAAATTACAATTTAGATTACGGAGTAATGAGGACCTAAGCCTAAATTAATCACAGTGTGTGCCTAAACTTGTGTTAATCACAGTATAAAAATCTAAATCTAGATTAACCACAGTCTGAAAATCTAAAACTGGATTAATCAGAGTCTCTGTATTTAAACCTGGAATAATGAGTCTGAGTACCTGGATTAATCACAGCCAGTCTATATAAACTTGGTTTATTCCAGACAGAGAACCTAAACCTGGATTAATTACAGCCCGTGTATTTAACCTGGATTAATCACAGCCTGTGTATATACAGAAGAGCATTTCACTGCTAGCTGTACGGTGTAAGACTTTGTATGTGACAAATAAAAGCCTTCACGTCTTGTAAAAGCTTCTGTAAGGCGACTTGTATCCCATCAAAGGTTATCTACATGTACAACAACACTGCCATGGAGGAGGTGTTATGATTTGTGACCGTAACACATACAAAAGGCCAAAGTATGCCTGAACAAGGTAGTGAAAAATGCACAAATTTACATTTACATTTACATTTATGGCATCTTATCCAAGAGCTTTGTGTTCAGTCTGAATATGTATCTCTATCTAGTACAAATACAGGGTTACATACAAGTACAACACCTAAGAAGATAGGAATACCTAGAGAAAAGAGAACATACAGGGTTACATACAAGTACAATACCTATGAATACCTAGCAAGATAGGAATACCTAGAGACAAGGGTATAACATACAGGGTTACATACAGTATAAGTACAATACCTAGGAATACCTAGCAAGATAGGAATACCTAGAGACAAGAGTATAACATACAGGGTTACATACAGTATAAGTATAATACCTAGGAATACCTAGCAAGACAGGAATACCTAGAGACAAGAGTATAACATACAGGGTTACATACAGTATAAGTATAATACCTAGGAATACCTAGCAAGACAGGAATACCTAGAGACAAGAGTATAACATACAGGGTTACATACAAGTACAACACCTATGAATACCTAGCAAGATAGGAATACCTAGAGACAAGAGTATAACATACAGGGTTACATACAGTATAAGTGTAACACCTTGGAATACCTAGCAAGATAGGAATATCTAGAGACAAGAGTATAACATACAGGGTTACAAACAGTATAGGTGTAATACCTATGCAGAAGAATAACACACAATATACAAAAAATAAACAAACTGACAGATATGAAGTGGGTTGATTTTGAATGTACAGTGTTGTAACTTCTTGCTTGCCGTCAGAATGAAGAGAGAGACCAGTTCAGAGTATAATTCTTCAGTATATCGCAGTATAGACGCTCTTGTGAGGCACTCTCAAACGGACTTGCCTGCCTCCATGTTCCATCTGGTCCATGTGATCCGTCTGGCCAAGTCGCTATCTCTCTGGTTGTAATAGCCATTTTTTTTTTTTTTTTTTTTTTTTGTCGATTTTGAGTTTTCTACATCATTTGAACACAGCAATGGTCGTTCACATTGTGTGAAAATTTCATGATGAATGGACCAATAGAAATGTTCCTAAATAGCTTAAAATTCTGGTTCCATTGACGTACATTCAAAGTTAAGTACGTTTTTGTCTCTCCTGTAAAGCTTCACTTCACATTTTATATTGGACAGCAACTAATATATATATATATATATATATATATATATAAGCAACTATACAACTTACAATAATGTATCAATGAATAATAATGCAACAAATTCAGCACAAAAGAATATGTAATCATATATATTATTAAACTATATATATATATATATATATATATATATATATATATATATATATAAAAGTCCCCATAAACAGTAAAGCCAGGAGATCTACAGTGAATTGATTGCGTAACACACTCATTTACAGAAGTGACAGATTCCCACACCTACTGCTGTATGCCTGCTGCACACTGTTCTTCATCCTTACTGATCTGATAAGGCAGTTTTTTTTTAATTATTAATTATTAATTAAACAGTGTGTGTGGTTGTTCTGATTAGCAGTATACAGCCCATGTTCTAGAACATTACAATTACATTTGGTCAGGCTAACGACCCGTATCAGGCACCGTGTACAAACTAGGGAGGAAACTTATTAATGGTAGGTCAGCTGACTACAAACAAGATAAGACCTTATACAGTGACAGCTCTTTTCAGTAACAGGCGAACAGAGCAGCTATATAAACTCCCGTATAACAAAAGTCTGCTTTTGTTAGTGAACATGAATGTGGTCTGAGGGTGAAACTTCACCAGCGTTTAGATAACTGAATGAATTGATTTTCGCAAGAAGCACCGCGACTTCCAGGAAAGTTGTAAAAGGATATTTTATCAAAAAATACACACATTGAAAAAATGTACATCTTTCTGGTGTAACAGAAGGTCAAGCAATCACAATAAGGCTGTGCGTCATGGTAACCAAAAACACTGGAAAAATGATTGAAATAAAACAAAACAGTATTAACACATTAAACTGGTGCAGAAAGAAAATAACACTGTGGTTTCAGATGATCACCAACATTAAACATGTTCCTGGTCATTAACGTCATCATTCTGTGTAACTTGTAGTGGATGTTAATGTGATCTGCTCCACACTTCTTCATTTTTTCAACAGCTGGAAATATATTTGTAAGTTTCACAATGAATGGACCAATAGAAATGCTCCAAAATAGCTTGGAAAAAATTCTGGTTCCATTGGCTTACATTAATAATTAAGAAGAATTTTGGCCTCTGGAGATTGATGGTCTTCTCTTTTAATAAGATGGGGACGGTTTAGTGATCTGTGAGATGTCTCAGGTGGTTGTTAAGTGTTTAAGAAGTAAGTGGATTATCTTATACCTGATACACTCAGAAATACCTCCTGCAAAATTAATACCTTACTGACCATTTTGGTTGTGTTTAGACTGCAAGCAAATCAGATTTGCTTTTTGAAATCAGATCTTTTGAGTCTACTGTCATTTGGAAGAGATCGCATTTCGTTGTCCAGACATCACTCAAATCTAGTTTGGATCTGGATATGCCAGAAATCTGATTTTATGTGTTTTTTGCTGTTACGACAATTAAAATTAGATCTAGATACAATCCGGATAATCCAGAAATCTAATTTTGTGTGTTATTTTGCTGTCCACACTATTAAAAATTCATCTGTATACAATCCGGATATGCCAGAAATCTGATTTCATGTGTTTTTTGGCTGTCCAGACTATTAAAAATAAATCTGTATACAATCCGAATATGGCAGAAATCCGATTTTATGTGTGTTTTGCTGTCTAGACTATTAAAAATGAATCTGGATACAATCAGGATATGCCAGAAATCTGATTTTATGTGTGTTTTGCTGTCTAGAATATTACAAATGAATCTGGATACAATCTGGATATGCCAGAAATCTGATTTTATGTGTGTTTTGCTGTCCAGACTATTAAAAATGAATCTGGATACAATCTGGATATGCCAGAAATCTGATTTTATGTGTGTTTTGCTGTCCAGACTATTAAAAATGAATCTGGATACAATCTGGATATGCCGGAAATCTGATTTTATGTGTGTTTTGCTGTCCAGACTATTAAAAATGAATCTGGATACAATCTGGACATGCCAGAAATCTGATTTTATGTGTGTTTTGTTGTCTGTCCAGACTATTAAAAATGAATCTGGATACAATCTGGACATGCCAGAAATCTGATTTTATGTGTGTTTTGTTGTCTGTCCAGACTATTAAAAATGAATCTGGATACAATCTGGATATGCCGGAAATCTGATTTTATGTGGGTTTTTTTGCTGTCTAGACTATTAAAAATGAATCTGGGTACAATCTGGATATGCCGGAAATCTGATTTTATGTGGTTTTTTTTGCTGTCTAGACTATTAAAAATGAATCTGGGTACAATCTGGATATGCCGGAAATCTGATTTTATGTGGGTTTTTTTTGCTGTCTAGACTATTAAAAATGAATCTGGGTACAATCTGGATATGCCGGAAATCTGATTTTATGTGGGGTTTTTTTGCTGTCTAGACTATTAAAAATGAATCTGGGTACAATCCGGATATGCCGGAAATCTGATTTGAGCTGGCAGTCCAAACAAGGCCTTTGCCTGGAAATTAAACTTTGGCACAGCACTGTACCTCATTACGGAAATCAAACATTGTATACCGCTTCGGATTTGTATTATTATCAATAAATCCAGAAAGAAATGCTTTTTATATCCAAATCCAAATCTATCATATCCAGCACACCAATGCAAATAAAACAAAAAGGCACACAATGCAGAAAGTATGCAAGAAAATAAAGACACAATGTGGGGCAACACTGTGGAACAGGAGCCAACCTGTCAGACAGTACAGTAAAGCTCCTTATTGTAACACGGCACATCATCTCATCTTACCTGAAGAACACGTTTGTAGGAACTCTTATCAAAAAGCTGCAGAAAAAGAAAATTCCATTGCAAGTTCAGTCCAGACGTGTTTGGAGGAGTTTCCCCAATAAAATAAACCGAACTGAAACAAACGATAGCAGCATTTCGGGACTGACCTTGAAAAAAAGTCTGTGCTTCATATAAACTCTGCATCGTCCTTAACACTCTATAAACTCTATATGTGTAATACAGAACCACAGCTTCCTTCGTCTTTGAGATCATCCTCCTGAAGTGGAACAGAATACCATACGGCACAGTATAGAAGTTTGGCACGTTGCGTAACGGAAGCCATCAGTACACTATTTTCCAGTGTGTAGGCTGTTCGCACTCTTTCTCTGAATCCCCACAGAAACGGTTGTAGGTGGTTTTAGGGTCAAAGCCCAAGATCTCTCTTTCCTCATGGATGCGAAAGGAGAAGGTTGAAACTGAGGTCCCAATAAAATATCTGAAAAAGAAAAGAAGAGAAGAAAAGAGAGAAGACAACTGTGTTTATATTTACCCAGAACTGTACATACCCTGAACCTCAAACTCTGTTCTTCAGATACAAATCCTGCTTTTACAGAAGAGGGAGGATAAACGGGCCGAGCTCCAAATACTACACTGTTACATAACAGACTGATTAATATTTACACCCCCAACATTTACACACAACCACAACACCAACCAGCAACCAGAACATTTACACACAACCACAACACCAACCAGCAACCAGAACATTTACACACAACCACAACACCAACCAGCAACCAGAACATTTACACACAACCACAACACCAACCAGCAACCAGAACATTTACACACAACCACAACAACCAGCAACCAGAACATTTACACACAACCACAACACCAACCAGCAACCAGAACATTTACACACAACCACAACACCAACCAGCAACCACAACATTTACACACAACCACAACAACAACCAGCAACCACAACATTTACACACAACCACAACACCAACCAGCAACCAGAACATTTACACACAACCACAACAACAACCAGCAACCAGAACATTTACACACAACCACAACAACAACCAGAACATTTACACACAACCACAACACCAACCAGCAACCAGAACATTTACACACAACCACAACACCAACCAGCAACCAGAACATTTACACACAACCACAACACCAACCAGCAACCAGAACATTTACACACAACCACAACACCAACCAGCAATCAGAACATTTACACACAACCACAACAACAACCAGAACATTTACACACAACCACAACACCAACCAGAAAACAGAACATTTACACACAACCACAACACCAACCAGCAACCAGAACATTTACACACAACCACAACACCAACCAGCAACCAGAACATTTACACACAACCACAACACCAACCAGCAATCAGAACATTTACACACAACCACAACAACAACCAGCAACCAGAACATTTACACACAACCACAACACCAACCAGCAACCAGAACATTTACACACAACCACAACACCAACCAGAACATTTACACACAACACAACAACAACCAGCAACCAGAACATTTACACACAACCACAACATCCAGCAACCAGAACATTTACACACAACCACAACACTAACCAGCAACCAGAACATTTACACACAACCACAACACCAACCAGCAACCAGAACATTTACACACAACCACAACAACAACCAGCAACCAGAACATTTACACACAACCACAACACCAACCAGCAACCAGAACATTTACACACAACCACAACACCAACCAGCAACCAGAACATTTACACACAACCACAACAACTACCAGCAACCAGAACATTTACACACAACCACAACACAAACCAGCAACCAGAACATTTACACACAACCACAACACCAACCAGCAACCAGAACATTTACACACAACCACAACACCAACCAGCAACCAAAACATTTACACACAACCACAACAACAACCAGAACATTTACACACAACCACAACACCAACCAGCAACCAGAACATTTACACACAACCACAACACCAACCAGAACATTTACACACAACCACAACACCATTTACACACAACCACAACACCAACCAGCAACCAGAACATTTACACACAACCACAACACCAACCAGCAACCAGAACATTTACACACAACCACAACAACTACCAGCAACCAGAACATTTACACACAACCACAACACCAACCAGCAACCAGAACATTTACACACAACCACAACACCAACCAGCAACCAGAACATTTACACACAACCACAACACCAACCAGCAACCAAAACATTTACACACAACCACAACAACAACCAGAACATTTACACACAACCACAACACCAACCAGCAACCAGAACATTTACACACAACCACAACACCAACCAGAACATTTACACACAACCACAACACCATTTACACACAACCACAACAACAACCAGCAACCAGAACATTTACACACAACCACAACACCAACCAGCAACCAGAACATTTACACACAACCACAACAACAACCAGCAACCAGAACATTTACACACAACCACAACACCAACCAGCAACCAGAACATTTACACACAACCACAACAACCAGCAACCAGAACATTTACACACAACCACAACAACCAGCAACCAGAACATTTACACACAACCACAACAACCAGCAACCAGAACATTTACACACAAACACAACAACCAGCAACCAGAACATTTACACACAACCACAACACCAACCAGCAACCAGAACATTTACACACAACCACAACACCAACCAGCAACCAGAACATTTACACACAACCACAACACCAACCAGCAACCAGAACATTTACACACAACCACAACACCAACCAGAACATTTACACACAACCACAACACCAACCAGCAACCAGAACATTTACACGCAACCACAACACCAACCAGCAACCAGAACATTTACACACAACCACAACACCAACCAGCAACCAGAACATTTACACACAACCACAACACCAACCAGCAACCAGAACGGTGGTGGAGAAATCCAGCGTTTCAGGTTTACACATATCTTCTCTGTAGAACAGCAGAGAAAAATTGTAAATACTCAATAAATACATTCTGTTTGGGTTTATGTACCAACATATCCATAATTCATTATTACATTACTATTTTCTAACCTCTGTTTCTTGGTTAGAAATTAAACTGGCTGGTCTGGGTTTCCTGACAACTTCCAGATGATTCTAGAATGGTAGAGCGAGCATCACACACTCATGAACACTCTATCTACCGCTCGAGATGATCTTAACACTAAGATGCATCTGGGAAACATTTAGGAAACCCTGTTTCTGTTGTTCTGCCGTTAAGAGTGATATATGTGAATGATGTCTGTTCTGATTGGCTGTCCTGTATTTGGTGAAACAATTCTTATTCATGCTATTTCTCGCTTATGAAGCTCCGAGGAAGCAGATGTGTCGGGTGCTGGTGAGTCTATCAGTTCAGTAACTGTTCTCTGATCAGTGTTCACCGCGCTAGGCTATCTGGACTGTAACTAACACCCACACAGAGTGGCTCGGGCAGCTGGCTGGACTTGGGTTTAACCGGCTTTCAGAAATATAACCTCACCGTCTGTGTGTAGGAGGACACGCCCACCTTCCCACTGTGCAGGTACTGATACGCTTCAGTACTTTTATAGTTTTTCATTACTGAACCGTCTACACCTTCCGAGAGTACAGAGTAATTAAACATGTCTCCATAAGTAACCTCAGACCACCTTCTCATATCACCCACCCACTGTGTTATTAACCTCAGACCACCTTCTCATATCACCCACCCACTGTGTCATTAACCTAAGACCACCTTCTCATATCACCCACCCACTGTGTTATTAACCTCAGACCACCTTCTCATATCACCCACCCACTGTGTTATTAACCTCAGACCACCTTGTCATATCATCCACCCACTGTGTTATTAACCTCAGACCACCTTGTCATATCACCCACCCACTGTGTTATTAACCTCAGACCACCTTGTCATATCACCCACCCACTGTGTTATTAACCTCAGACCACCTTGTCATATCACCCACCCACTGTGTTATTAACCTCAGACCACCTTCTCATATCACCCACCCACTGTGTTATTAACCTCAGACCACCGTCTCATATCACCCACCCACTGTGTTATTAACCTCAGACCACCGTCTCATATCACCCACCCACTGTGTTATTAACCTCAGACCACCGTCTCATATCACCCACCCACTTTGTTATTAACTTCAGACCACCTTCTCATATTATCCACCCACTGTGTTAATAACCTCAGATGAGACAGTGTTGTCCCACTGAGTTCACTACTGAGTATTCAGACATACTAGCCGCGCTCACCTACTGATTTACTACTGAGTATTCAGACATACTAGCCGCGCTCGCCTACTGATTTACTACTGAGTATTCAGACATACTAGCCGCGCTCACCTACTGATTTACTACTGAGTATTCAGACATACTAGCCACGCTCACCTACTGATTTACTACTGAGTATTCAGACATACTAGCCACGCTCACCTACTGATTTACTACTGAGTATTCAGACATACTAGCCGCGCTCACCTACTGATTTACCACTGAGTATTCAGACAAACTAGCCGCGCTCGCCTACTGATTTACTACTGAGTATTCAGACATACTAGCCACACTCGCCTACTGATTTACTACTGAGTATTCAGACATACTAGCCACACTCGCCTACTGATTTACTACTGAGTATTCAGACATACTAGCCGCGCTCGCCTACTGATTTCACTACTAAGAATTCAGACATACTAGCCGCGCTCGCCTACTGATTTACTACTGAGTATTCAGACATACTAGCCACGCTCGCCTACTGATTTCACTACTGAGTATTCAGACATACTAGCCACGCTCACCTACTGATTTCACTACTAAGTATTCAGACATACTAGCCGCACTCGCCTACTGATTTCACTACTGAGTATTCAGACATACTAGCCGCGCTCGCCTACTGATTTACTACTGAGTATTCAGACAAACTAGCCGCGCTCGACCAAAGATTTACTACTGAGTATTCAGACATACTAGCCACACTCGCCTACTGATTTACTACTGAGTATTCAGACATACTAGCCACACTCGCCTACTGATTTACTACTGAGTATTCAGACAAACTAGCCGCGCTCGACCAAAGATTTACTACTGAGTATTCAGACATACTAGCCACGCTCGCCTACTGATTTCACTACTGAGTATTCAGACATACTAGCCACGCTCGCCTACTGATTTCACTACTAAGTATTCAGACATACTAGCCGCACTCGCCTACTGATTTCACTACTGAGTATTCAGACATACTAGCCGCGCTCGCCTACTGATTTACTACTGAGTATTCAGACATACTAGCCGTGCTCGCCTACTGATTTATTACTGAGTATTCAGACATACTAGCCACGCTCGCCTACTGATTTACTACTGAGTATTCAGACATACTAGCCACGCTCGCCTACTGATTTCACTACTGAGTATTCAGACATACTAGCCACGCTCGCCTACTGATTTACTACTGAGTATTCAGACATACTAGCCACGCTCGCCTACTGATTTACTACTGAGTATTCAGACATACTAGCCGCGCTCGCCTACTGATTTACTACTGAGTATTCAAACATACTAGCCGCGCTCGCCTACTGATTTACTACTGAGTATTCAGACATACTAGCCGCACTCGCCTACTGATTTCACTACTGAGTATTCAGACATACTAGCCGCGCTCGCCTACTGATTTACTACTGAGTATTCAAACATACTAGCCGCGCTCGCCTACTGATTTACTACTGAGTATTCAAACATACTAGCCGCGCTCGCCTACTGATTTACTACTGAGTATTCAGACATACTAGCCGCGCTCGCCTACTGATTTACTACTGAGTATTCAGACATACTAGCCGCGCTCGCCTACTGATTTACTACTGAGTATTCAGACATACTAGCCACACTCGCCTACTGATTTACCTACTGAGTATTCAGACATACTAGCCACGCTCACCTACTGATTTACTACTGAGTATTCAGACATACTAGCCGCACTCGCCTACTGATTTACTACTGAGTATTCAGACATACTAGCCACGCTCGCCTACTGATTTACTACTGAGTATTCAGACATACTAGCCGCGCTCGCCTACTGATTTACTACTGAGTATTCAGACATACTAGCCGCGCTCGCCTACTGATTTCACTACTGAGTATTCAGACATACGAGCCACGCTCGCCTACTGATTTACTACTGAGTATTCAGACATACTAGCCGCGCTCGCCTACTGATTTCACTACTGAGTATTCAGACATACTAGCCACGCTCGCCTACTGATTTACTACTGAGTATTCAGACATACTAGCCGCGCTCGCCTACTGATTTACTACTGAGTATTCAGACATACTAGCCGCGCTCGCCTACTGATTTACTACTGAGTATTCAGACATACTAGCCGCACTCGCCTACTGATTTACTACTGAGTATTCAGACATACTAGCCACGCTCGCCTACTGATTTACTACTGAGTATTCAGACATACTAGCCACGCTCACCTACTGATTTACTACTGAGTATTCAGACATACTAGCCACGCTCACCTACTGATTTACTACTGAGTATTCAGACATACTAGCCACGCTCGCCTACTGATTTACTACTGAGTATTCAGACATACTAGCCGCGCTCGCCTACTGATTTACTACTGAGTATTCAGACATACTAGCCGCGCTCGCCTACTGATTTCACTACTGAGTATTCAGACATACGAGCCACGCTCGCCTACTGATTTACTACTGAGTATTCAGACATACTAGCCGCGCTCGCCTACTGATTTCACTACTGAGTATTCAGACATACTAGCCACACTCGCCTACTGATTTACTACTGAGTATTCAGACATACTAGCCGCGCTCGCCTACTGATTTACTACTGAGTATTCAGACATACTAGCCGCGCTCGCCTACTGATTTACTACTGAGTATTCAGACATACTAGCCGCACTCGCCTACTGATTTACTACTGAGTATTCAGACATACTAGCCGCGCTCGCCTACTGATTTACTACTGAGTATTCAGACATACTAGCCGCGCTCGCCTACTGATTTACTACTGAGTATTCAGACATACTAGCCGCGCTCGCCTACTGATTTCACTACTGAGTATTCAGACATACTAGCCACACTCGCCTACTGATTTACTACTGAGTATTCAGACATACTAGCCACGCTCGCCTACTGATTTACTACTGAGTATTCAGACATACTAGCCGCGCTCGCCTACTGATTTACTACTGAGTATTCAAACATACTAGCCGCGCTCGCCTACTGATTTACTACTGAGTATTCAGACATACTAGCCGCACTCGCCTACTGATTTCACTACTGAGTATTCAGACATACTAGCCGCGCTCGCCTACTGATTTACTACTGAGTATTCAAACATACTAGCCGCGCTCGCCTACTGATTTACTACTGAGTATTCAAACATACTAGCCGCGCTCGCCTACTGATTTACTACTGAGTATTCAGACATACTAGCCGCGCTCGCCTACTGATTTACTACTGAGTATTCAGACATACTAGCCGCGCTCGCCTACTGATTTACTACTGAGTATTCAGACATACTAGCCACACTCGCCTACTGATTTACCTACTGAGTATTCAGACATACTAGCCACGCTCACCTACTGATTTACTACTGAGTATTCAGACATACTAGCCGCACTCGCCTACTGATTTACTACTGAGTATTCAGACATACTAGCCACGCTCGCCTACTGATTTACTACTGAGTATTCAGACATACTAGCCGCGCTCGCCTACTGATTTACTACTGAGTATTCAGACATACTAGCCGCGCTCGCCTACTGATTTCACTACTGAGTATTCAGACATACGAGCCACGCTCGCCTACTGATTTACTACTGAGTATTCAGACATACTAGCCGCGCTCGCCTACTGATTTCACTACTGAGTATTCAGACATACTAGCCACGCTCGCCTACTGATTTACTACTGAGTATTCAGACATACTAGCCGCGCTCGCCTACTGATTTACTACTGAGTATTCAGACATACTAGCCGCGCTCGCCTACTGATTTACTACTGAGTATTCAGACATACTAGCCGCACTCGCCTACTGATTTACTACTGAGTATTCAGACATACTAGCCACGCTCGCCTACTGATTTACTACTGAGTATTCAGACATACTAGCCACGCTCACCTACTGATTTACTACTGAGTATTCAGACATACTAGCCACGCTCACCTACTGATTTACTACTGAGTATTCAGACATACTAGCCACGCTCGCCTACTGATTTACTACTGAGTATTCAGACATACTAGCCGCGCTCGCCTACTGATTTACTACTGAGTATTCAGACATACTAGCCGCGCTCGCCTACTGATTTCACTACTGAGTATTCAGACATACGAGCCACGCTCGCCTACTGATTTACTACTGAGTATTCAGACATACTAGCCGCGCTCGCCTACTGATTTCACTACTGAGTATTCAGACATACTAGCCACACTCGCCTACTGATTTACTACTGAGTATTCAGACATACTAGCCGCGCTCGCCTACTGATTTACTACTGAGTATTCAGACATACTAGCCGCGCTCGCCTACTGATTTACTACTGAGTATTCAGACATACTAGCCGCACTCGCCTACTGATTTACTACTGAGTATTCAGACATACTAGCCGCGCTCGCCTACTGATTTACTACTGAGTATTCAGACATACTAGCCGCGCTCGCCTACTGATTTACTACTGAGTATTCAGACATACTAGCCGCGCTCGCCTACTGATTTCACTACTGAGTATTCAGACATACTAGCCACACTCGCCTACTGATTTACTACTGAGTATTCAGACATACTAGCCACGCTCGCCTACTGATTTACTACTGAGTATTCAGACATACTAGCCACGCTCGCCTACTGATTTACTACTGAGTATTCAGACATACGAGCCACGCTCGCCTACTGATTTACTACTGAGTATTCAGACATACTAGCCACGCTCGCCTACTGATTTACTACTGAGTATTCAGACATACTGGAGATTTCGGACGCACCTTGAGTGTGGCGGAATACGGTGAATAACATCAGCGTGAATGGGCGGGGCTTGGTTGATCATCATGAAAACAATGGATGGACTACACGGACTGGAGATTAAGTTGTACATATATATATATATATATATATATATATATATATATATATACACATATATACACACACATTTTTATATCAGTGTGGTCAAAATAAAGTAAATGTGGTAATTTTTGTCATTAACTTGATAATGTTTAATGCAAGTAATGCAATTGATAAGACGAAGTGAAGTGTGGTTGGACCATCATCTGGACCATCAGTTCACATTACAGGAGTGCGGTACTCGTGGATAACTAAGGAAACCTACAGTGAGTAGATAACTACTGCTTTAATTAACTGGATAGATAAACCGTGTGCTCCAATCGAGACGGTAGAGGATGATGTACTGAGAGATATTCGAACAGCATCAGGAGAAGCCGAGTTTATCATCTAGCCTCGAGAGGAACCATCGCTTTAGGAACGCACTCTGTGTATGACACTGACAGAATCTATTGTTTTCATGATGTTGCAGAAGCCAACAGTCACATATTTTTCATATTTTGCATGAATATTGTTTAATCTGTGTTCTAAGTTAAACAAACACAGTTAAACCAAATCATTTGGATATAAAAAGAATTATACTGTGTTGATAATTCACTCTAAAGAAGAAGGAAACGTGATTAATCGCATTTCTTTTAACTGATTGACAGCCCTATTTTATATACATCCAACTTTTACTTTAAAACAGTAAGGACATCAGTGTCTGGTCCAACCTACACTACATATGCATATACACTACCACAACAATGGACTGACGGGTCTCTAAAGAAAGTTGTTTCTTTCTGGTCATTGTGAGTCGGTCAGCAAGACATCAACTGCTGACCTTCAGATACTAAACTAACCTAGAATGTTGTTCCCTTTTATACTCACTTATTAGTAGAATGTTTTTCAGCTGTGCATCACAATTGATCAAGAGTGTCCTAACAACCAATTAGTCCAATAACATCCTTAACTTGGATTGGTGGTCGTACCAGGAGATTTAGACAGAGGACTGAGAATTACTGATAATAGGACTATATGTAAAATAAGCCTCTATACAAAAATAGACTTTAATACAAACATTTATATTCTTTAAAAATCATCTGATACACTTACATTCATTGTGAAAAGAACAATATTGTTTGTGAATTGCATGAAAATTGCATGAAATGAAATTCTAAAGTGATCCTAAACTTTTGAGCGATATTGTTTAGACTCCAGCCAAACAGAAACACATCCAATTCCTCTCGTTTGACATGTTAACTGATGAGTTCTGATGAAGTGTTTTTCTGCTTGATTGGAATGAAAAACTTTAACCACACCTGCCCTTTGAGATGGAGACTGTTAACTCCTGCTGAAGACTTACGTAACTAGAATTCGCCCCCGCAACACGTGAAAAAGTGTGCAATAGGTTGGCCTATCGCAATAAAGGTCTTTAGGAGGCGAGTTTTTCCAGTTCTGTGTGGAAAGAATCTGACCATTCAGTCTCACTTAAAACAGCAACCGCGCAGTAGCACAATGACCAGCTGGGGTTTAGAAGTTCATTCACTTATTATAACTGAAAATGGTAACTAATATTAAAATCAGTTTTGCCCTATTTTATAAAAAAAACTTCTAATATCTCTTTTTTTTTGCATTTCCAAGATCACCAGGCTTTGTTTACCAACCATTCTTAACTAATATTATAATCAGGTTTGTTCTATTTTCTATAAAAAGCTTCTAATATTTTACTTTTTTGCGTTTCCTAGATCACCAGGCTTCATTCACCAACCATTCTTAACTAATATTAAAATAAGATTTGCCCTGTTTTGTGAAGAAAACTTCTAATATTAACTTTGTGTTTTTAAGAACACCAGGCTTTGTTCACCAACCATTCTTAACTAATATTATAAACAGTTTTGTTCTATTCTTTACAAAAAGCTTCTAATATTTTACTTTTTTGCATTTCCAAAATCACCAGGCTTCATTCACCAAGCATTCTTAACTAATATTAAAATAAGATTTGCACTGTTTGGTAAAAAAAAAAAAAAACTTCTAATATTTACTTTGTGTTTTTAAGAACACCAGGCTTTGTTCGCCAACCATTCTTAACTAATATTATAATCAGTTTTGTCCTGTTTTGTAAAGAAAACTTCTAATATTTACTTTGTGTTTTTAAGAACACCAGGCTTTGGTCACCAATCATTCAAAGTACGTAAAACTGCATCAGAGCAAACAAACTCTAAACATTCTTTAAACACAACCAGATGTTTAATTCTGCTCCAGGAATTTTATAGTTTTGATCTCTTCACAATTATTCACTAATATTATTACTATTACAGTAGTACAACGAAGAACAACATGGGCAGATAAACCTTTGGCTGATCTTGTAAAACCAACAAATTAAATGGAAGAAAGTATTTTTAAAGAATGCTCTGTGACTCAGATACTCAGTGACTCAGTAATCATACTTGGTAATTTATGAAAAGCGAGGGTGCTAAGTTTACAAAAGACAATCAGAACAATAGGCCAACATTGCCCACTTAACCAGGTTTCGTAAGTCCTATAGTGTCACAGAGAAAAGAATGCGCCAGGTGTGGCACTTTACCTGGCGTGGGCGCAGATCCATTGATCTATTATGGCGACCCCTCCGTCTTTCAGGAGCTCCAGGTCCTCGTGACTAGGCTCGTACCGCATCATCTCGGGCAACATTTTCTTGAGCTTGGCCACCTCTGAAAGCAACATATACAATTATGATATAAAATTAGTTCTAACGTTATAATTCACACACTATTGTATATAAAACGTGAGCAGATTTCTGTAAAAACACAGTTACCAGTGACTCAAGTCAGCAATACACACACACTACAGGTCAAAAGTTTGGAAACAATGCAAACAATTTCCAAATAAAGTTAGAAACATTGACATATTGGCCAATATGAAAATTAATATCTGAAATTATAAACATTTTTAAACTCCAACTGGATTAGCTTTACAAAGAAATATTACATTTACAGCATTTTTGTCCAATTACATGTTTTGTTGAGTGCAAATAAGTTACATGCTCTATACAGGGAATGCACTTTTGTACATTACAATAAATAATTAATGTTTATTTACTGAGTTTAGTATATGTGGAACATACAACGAGGCCTGGGCAAAACCTAAGCCACATTTTATATTTTATGTTGTATTTTTCCCCCTATATTTCTGTTTAAAACTTTTAAAACTATGCACTAAAATTTGCCTGGAAAACCTTACGTAATGCCATATTTACAGATATTTTAACACGCAACCCAATTCTATGATAAATCATCAAATAATAGTTTGAAACATTGGTCAAATATTTTTGTTTTAAAAACAAAGCGGGTCTGCAATACTGTAGAACTAACAAAAAGCCAGTGTGTTTGCACTACTGAAAAGGGGTGTGATTATGTAAACATTTGTCATGAGGAGTGCTAATAAAAAAGAAACGTCAATAACAGAATTGTGTTAAACAATGAAAATCTAATGATG
>CM038709.1:1280864-1310864 GCA_021613375.1 Megaleporinus macrocephalus
ACTGTTTTTAAAGCATGACCTAGAAGACATTTTCAGATTGAAGACTTGTGTATTTACTGCATGTTTCAAAGCTGTGTTTTCGGTTTTAGTTCTAGTTCCAGTTTTGTTTGTATTCTGTTTTTGTATTTTATATTTCTGACTGGTTATGGATTTCTGGATAAGCCTATCACAGCAGAGACGCTGGCATTTTACTGTTATTTTACAGTGAATCTATTGTAATTTATTTTAACAGTATTTTACTGTGTATTGTATATTATATATTTGAACAGTATTTTACTGTATATTGTTTATTATATATTTTCTTTTTGGTATTTTACTGTATATTGTATATTAAATTACAGAAGATTAGAAGGCATTTTTATTTAGAAGACTTGCATATCTATTTTAGTTCTGTTTGTTAGTTTTGTTTGTATTCTGTTTTTTTTTTCTGACTGGTTATAGATTCTCTGATAAGAATCATGGTAAAGAATATCATCATGAATAAACTGCAAAACCCTGGCAGTAGAGACATACAGTACATCTACTGTGATTTATGTTAATGGTATTTTACTGTACATAGAAATACAGTATATGGCAGTATAATAATTGTGTTTTTATGGTTATTTTACAGTATATGTCAGTATTATACTGTTATTTTACAGTGAATCTATTGTAATTTATTTTAACAGTATTTTACTGTATATTGTATATTATAAATTTTAACAGTATTTTACTGTATATTGTTTATTGAATTACAGAAGACTAGAAGGCATTTTTATTTTGAAGACTTTCGTATCTATTTTAGTTCTGTTTGTTAGTTTTGTTTGTACCATTTTTTTTTCTGACTGGTTATGGATTTCCTGATTAGAATCATTGTAAAGAATATCATCATAAAAAAAGAGAAAAACCCTGGCAGCAGAGACATACAGTACATCTACTGTGATTTATGTTTATGGTATTTTATTGTATATAGAAATACAATATATGGCAGTGGAATAATTGTGTTTTATGGTCATTTTACAGTATGTTAGTATACAGTACTTTACTGTATTTTGAATTACAGTATACGAAAGTAGAATAATTGTGTTTTATTGGAAATTTTACAGTGCATGCCAGCATTTTACTGTTATTTTACAGTGAATCTATTGTAATTTATTTTAATAGTATTTTACTGTATTTTGAATTACAGTATATTACAGTAGAATAACTGCACTTTTTATGGTAATTTTACAGTACATGCCAGAATTTACTGTAATTTTACAGTGCGTCTATTGTAATGTAACAGTATTTTACTGTATATTGAATTACAGAATATTATATCTACTCTAGTTCTGTTTAGTTTTGTTTGTATTCTGTTTTTTTTCTGACTGGTTATGGATTTCCTGATAAGCCTAACATTGTAAAGAATATCACCAACAACCATCAACAGCAAAACACTGGCAGCAGAGATGTATAGTCAATCTACTGTAATTTAACTGTATTTTACTGTATATTTAATTACTGTATGACAGTAGAGTAATTGTGTTTTTATGGTAATTTTACAGTATATGCCAGCACTTTAATATTATTTTGCAGTGAATTTACTGTAACTTATTCTTATGTTTTTATTACTGGATATTTAATTAAAGTAAGAGGTGATCAAGAGCCTCCGTGTACGTGGAGGTAAACCGGGTAAGCTCAGTTACTGAGCCTGCTTCAGCTGATGTTAGCTAACATTAGCTTAACTTGGCTCAAGTTATGCTAAGCTAACGTAAGTTGAGTTATGAAGGTTTATAGAGTCGTATGAGAGCGAGTTCACTTTAATCATATCTACTACAATAACTGTACCTCTATATCTGAGTTTAGCTGGTTGCTAGGCTGGTTGCTAGGCTGTTATCATGAGTAATGTTGGTTGTTTAGCTACATACTGTTTACACTCAGGATGAGCTGCTGTTGTAGGTGTGGTTTGACTAAAAGTATCAGGACTAAGTGATATGGTGGTCTAAAAGTATCAGGACTAAGTGATATAGTGGTCTAAAAGTATCAGGACTAAGTGATATAGTGGTCTAAAAGTCTCAGGACTAAGTGATATGGTGGTCTAAAAGTCTCAGGACTAAGTGATATGGTGGTCTAAAAGTATCAGGACTAAGTGATATGGTGGTCTAAAAGTCTCAGGACTAAGTGATATGGTGGTCTAAAAGTCTCAGGACTAAGTGATATGGTGGTCTAAAAGTCTCAGGACTAAGTGATATGGTGGTCTAAAAGTATCAGGACTAAGTGATATGGTGGTCTAAAAGTCCCAGGACTAAGTGATATGGTGGTCTAAAAGTATCAGGACTAAGTGATATGGTGGTCTAAAAGTATCAGGACTAAGTGATATGGTGGTCTAAAAGTATCCG
This sequence comes from Megaleporinus macrocephalus, assembly GCA_021613375.1. NCBI lineage: Eukaryota > Metazoa > Chordata > Actinopteri > Characiformes > Anostomidae > Megaleporinus > Megaleporinus macrocephalus. The sequence continues at coordinate 1,283,222 of CM038709.1, forward strand.
GACTAAGTGAAATGGTGGTCTAAAAGTCTCAGGACTAAGTGATATGGTGGTCTAAAAGTATCAGGACTAAGTGATATGGTGGTCTAAAAGTCTCAGGACTAAGTGATATGGTGGTCTATTTCTACATTACAGCTCTTTCAAATTCAAACTCAGAAATATTAGAATCTGAAAAAGCAGTTCTGGAACATTCTCAGTCCCAGTCAGTCATAGTGCTGTTGTACTGCCGTGCTGTTCACTGTTGTTCACCAGTGACGTCACACGGTAGTTTAGGAATTTCCGTACCGAGCTTGGGTTTTTCTGTCAGTTGAATTAAAATAATCTATTTTAAAGCAAATTAAGCAGCGAATTACATTTTAAGACCTGCCAACCTAGGATTTTTGACATATGGTAACTAAAAATTAACTGAAAACTAAAAATATGTCCCTTAGACAGAACTTAAACTTTAACATACTTAAAAATTGTATTGGCCTATGGCATTTTATGTGTCTTAAATACATTGGACATTATAAATAACAATAAAGCTCCACTTTCTAGAAGATATTAACTGTTCTTCCAGGACAATACAATAATATCACTTTAAATTACAAAACATTGCAGCATAAATAATCCTGACACCTAACCATAGAGGAAATGTACATTATATGATTAGACGAATCCTGCAGTAAATGTACAGAGAACATTTCATTACCATATTTCAAAGTATGCCCAGTCACTCATTCTGGCAACAAAAAAAATTAACAGTTTGTGATTAATATTAAATTTAACTACTGACTGAATAAACCCTGGACTGATATGTTATTATAATGAACATTTAATGGCATTTAATATGTTAAATTACAATTCTCACTAACATACACTTGAATATGGTGGTGATTTTGGATGCCATTTATTTAAGAACTGTACAGTAGAATCAATTCATAACTCATATATACATAGTATTCTAGACTTTGAACTGATATCTACTGATTTTATGGACCACCTATTAGAAGTTGTTGTTTTATAAAACTGAATTTTACTTGTAAACTCTTTTCTCAGGTCTGCATGTGCAATGACTTATATCAACACATGTACAGCAGCCGCACACTCACAGTCACGTTTATATATTTTCAGTATCTAAAACAATGAGAAATCAGGGCTGTCCTTAAGTGGCGATTAGCCTTTAAGGACCAGGAAGCTTTGGTAAACAGTCCCAAATTAATAAATTGTGTGTCTCCATGTTGAAATGGTCATTAGTCACTGTCAGTGAGATTCTCACCTTCATACGAGTCCAGTCCTCGTTGTACAGTGTCTGGTCCTTCTCATCAGTGGAGTTCAGGTACTTGGCTCTAAACTGATCCCCAATAATGCGCAGGTGCTTGGAGAACACCATACTACGCCGAGTCTGCAATATATACGATACATACATAAACAAATGATCATATATCACATATATAAATTAGTTATCAGACACTGTTATACTCCAGACCTCTATATCAGCTATCAGACACTGTTATACTCCAGACCTCTATATCAGCTATCAGACACTGTTATACTCCAGACCCGTATATCAGTTATCAGACACTGTTATACTCCAGACCTCTATATCAGCTATCAGACACTGTTATACTCCAGACCTCTATATCAGCTATCAGACACTGTTATACTCCAGACCTCTATATCAGCTATCAGACACTGTTATACTCCAGACCTCTATATCAGTTATCAGACACTGTTATACTCCAGACCTCTATATCAGCTATCAGACCCTGTTATACTCCAGACCCGTATATCAGTTATCAGACACTGTTATACTCCAGACCTCTATATCAACTATCAGACACTGTTATACTCCAGACCTCTATATCAGCTATCAGACACTGTTATACTCCAGACCCCTATATCAACTATCAGACACTGTTATACTCCAGACCTCTATATCAGATATCAGACACTGTTATACTCCAGACCTCTATATCAGCTATCAGACACTGTTATACTCCAGACCTCTATATCAGCTATTAGACACTGTTATACTCCAGACCTCTATATCAGCTATCAGACACTGTTATACTCCAGACCTCTATATCAGCTATCAGACACTGTTATACTCCAGACCTCTATATCAGCTATCAGACACTGTTATACTCCAGACCTCTATATCAGCTATCAGACACTGTTATACTCCAGACCTCTATATCAGTTATCAGACACTGTTATATTCCAGACCTCTATATCAGCTATCAGACACTGTTATACTCCAGACCTCTATATCAGTCATCAGACACTGTTATACTCCAGACCTCTATATTAGCTATCAGACACTGGTATACTCCAGACCTCTATATCAGTTATCAGACACTGTTATACTCCAGACCTCTATATCAGCTATCAGACACTGTTATACTCCAGACCTCTATATCAGTTATTAGACACTGTTATACTCCAGACCTCTATATCAGCTATCAGACACTGTTATACTCCAGACCTCTATATCAGTTATCAGACACTGTTATACTCCAGACCTCTATATCAGTTATTAGACACTGTTATACTCCAGACCTCTATATCAGTTATCAGACACTGTTATACTCCAGACCTCTATATCAGCTATCAGACACTGTTATACTCCAGACCTCTATATCAGTTATTAGACACTGTTATACTCCAGACCTCTATATCAGCTATCAGACACTGTTATACTCCAGACCTCTATATCAGTTATCAGACACTGTTATACTCCAGACCTCTATATCAGTTATTAGACACTGTTATACTCCAGACCTCTATATCAGCTATCAGACACTGTTATACTCCAGACCTCTATATCAGTTATTAGACACTGTTATACTCCAGACCTCTATATCAGCTATCAGACACTGTTATACTCCAGACCTCTATATCAGCTATCAGACACTGTTATACTCCAGACCTCTATATCAGCTATCAGACACTGTTATACTCCAGACCTCTATATCAGTAATCAGACGCTGTTATACTCTGAACCTCTATATCAGCTATCAGACACTGTTATACTCCAGACCTCTATATCAGTTATCAGACACTGTTATACTCCGGACCTCTATATCAGCTATCAGACACTGTTATACTCCAGACCTCTATATCAGCTATCAGACACTCTTATACTCCAGACCTCTATATCAGTAATCAGACGCTGTTATACTCTGAACCTCTATATCAGCTATCAGACACTGTTATACTCCAGACCTCTATATCAGTTATCAGACACTGTTATACTCCAGACCTTTATATCAGCTATCAGACACTGTTATACTCCAGACCTTTATATCAGCTATCAGACACTGTTATACTCCGGACCTCTATATTAGCTATCAGACACTGTTATACTCCAGACCTCTATATCAGCTATCAGACACTGTTATACTCCAGACCTCTATATCAGCTATCAGACACTGTTATACTCCAGACCTCTATATCAGCTATCAGACACTGTTATACTCCAGACCTCTATATCAGTTATCAGACACTGTTATACTCCAGACCTCTATATCAGCTATCAGACACTGTTATACTCCAGACCTCTATATCAGCTATCAGACACTGTTATACTCCAGACCTCTATATCAGCTATCAGACACTGTTATACTCCAGACTTCTATATCAGTTATCAGACACTGTTATACTCCAGACCTCTATATCAGTTATCAGACACTGTTATACTCCAGACCTCTATATCAGCTATCAGACACTGTTATACTCCAGACTTCTATATCAGTTATCAGACACTGTTATACTCCAGACCTCTATATCAGTTATCAGACACTGTTATACTCCAGACCTCTATATCAGCTATCAGACACTGTTATACTCCAGACCTCTATATCAGCTACCAGACACTGTTATACTCCAGACCCCTATATCAGTCATCAGACACTGTTATATTCCAGACCTCTATATCAGCTATCAGACACTGTTATACTCCAGACCTCTATATCAGCTATCAGACACTGTTATACTCCAGACCTCTATATCAGTTATCAGACACTGTTATACTCCAGACCTCTATATCAGCTATCAGACACTGTTATACTCCAGACCTCTATATCAGCTATCAGACACTGTTATACTCCAGACCTCTATATCAGCTATCAGACACTCTTATACTCCAGACCTCTATATCAGTTATCAGACACTGTTATACTCCAGACCTCTATATCAGCTATCAGACACTGTTATACTCCAGACCACTATATCAGTTATTAGACACTGTTATACTCCAGACCTCTATATCAGCTATCAGACACTGTTATACTCCAGACCTCTATATCAGCTATCAGACACTGTTATACTCCAGACCTCTATATCAGCTATCAGACACTTTTATACTCCAGACTTCTATATCAGCTATCAGACACTGTTATATTCCAGACCTCTATATCAGTTATTAGACACTGTTATACTCCAGACCCCTATATCAGTTATCAGACACTGTTATACTCCAGACCTCTATATCAGTTATCAGACACTGTTATACTCTGGACCTCTATATCAGTTATCAGACACTGTTATACTCCGGACCTCTATATCAGTTATCAGACACTGTTATACTCCAGACCTCTATATCAGTTATTAGACACTGTTATACTCCAGACCTCTATATCAGTTATCAGACACTGTTATACTCCAGACCTCTATATCAGCTATCAGACACTGTTATACTCCAGACCTCTATATCAGCTATCAGACACTGTTATACTCCAGACCTTTATATCAGTTATCAGACACTGTTATACTCCAGACCTCTATATCAGTTATCAGACACTGTTATACTCCAGACCTCTATATCAGTTATCAGACACTGTTATACTCCAGACCTCTATATCAGTTATCAGACACTGTTATACTCCAGACCTCTATATCAGTTATCAGACACTGTTATACTCCAGACCTCTATATCAGTTATCAGACACTGTTATACTCCAGACCTCTATATCAGCTATCAGACACTGTTATACTCCAGACCTCTATATCAGTTATCAGACACTGTTATACTCCAGACCTCTATATCAGTTATCAGACACTGTTATACTCCAGACCTCTATATCAGTTATCAGACACTGTTATACTCCAGACCTCTATATCAGTTATTACCAAATAGGAGCATGTTGTAGTTCTATTGTTACAGACTGTAGTTCATCTGATTCTTGGTATACTTCGTTACCCCACAGAGCAATGTCTGTTGTGCTGTCACAGCAGTGCTGCTGGAGTGTTTAAACACTGTGTCCACTCACTGTCCACTCTATTGGACACTCCTACCTTGCTGGTCCACCTTGTAGATGTAAAATGGGAGTGATGCAGTAGTGAACTTACATCCCAGTAGTCTTTTCCTGCGTAGTGGTCATGCAGGACAGTTTCAGCTCTGTCCAGTAACACGGAGCTAAAACAGAATAAGAGCACAATATTATATCTTCTACAGAAACTCAAGATCACCTGAGAAAACTGTAGCTGGCGTCGAAAACACACTCTCATCTGAATATCAACTTTTACAACACACTACAGTCTCAGCGATTCAGGTGGTCTGCTTCAGACTTCCTTAAACTGAGAGCCAGTTCTGGGCAGTGACTCACACAGCTGTGATGTTGTCCTGCAGGAAAGGTGCCAACATAGACGCATGACCCTGAGCAGATAGGCAGGTCACATTGAGCGCGCGAGTCTCCTCGTAGCCCCAGAACCAGCCTCTGGTGGGAGCAAGCAGAATGTAGAATATCTGAGATACTGAACTTACACTTCACATTCAGTCACAACCACAACAGAGCTTACAATTAAAGATCAAATCTAGTTCAAGTTTTAATTTTATTTGTCATTTGCACACATTTCAGGACATTGATAATAACTCTACAGCAGTGCAGCATTATATATATATATATATATATATATATATATATATATATATATATATATATATATATATATATATATATATATATATATATATATATATGTGTGTGTGTGTGTGTGTGTGTGTGTGTGTAAAACAGTAAAAACAGTGCAAAAATAACAATAAATAGACAATAACGAAGTCGAAATAAGCTAGAATATATACATTTAACAATAGTAGTAACTGGCATATATAAAAAAAATATACATAAGATATACAGGAGGACATATGTAGAAACTTTGCATAGGCAGGTAATCTATCAGGTTAACCTATATCTAGGTTATCTGTCCAAACTGCTTCTACTCCTTTAAGTGATGAAATGGGATATGCAGTGGGCGGGGCCAGCCTATTGGGCTCAGCTGAGTTAAGACTCATTCAGTTCATTCAGTCAGTGCAGGAAGTGCTGGGCAGCTTGTATTGAGTTCATTAGTAAAATAAAGAAAGATAATCTAAATCAGTTCTTAGACGAGGAGACGCGAACTGGAGCATTTACAACTGACACGTTTGGACTGCAGCTGGTAGCTGTTTACGTCACCTCTCCTAATGTTTGCAGTGATGTGGTTTTGTTAGTGTAATTATTACATTTTTAAGATATAAGATGTTGTTAGTTCGGTCTGTTTCATTCAGAAACTGTAGCTTGAACTGTGTTAGCTGGCTGGCTCGTTGGTTAGTATCATAAATACACGGTTATTTTACTGTCATATACTGTAATTCAATTTACAGTACAATACTGTTAAAATAAATTACAGTAGATGCACTGTAAAATAACAGTAAAATACTGGCATCTCTGCTGCTAAATTATTGTTAATACACAGTAAAAATATTTACAGTGCAGGATAACAGTAGAGTAACTGTTTTTTTACAGTAATGTTACAGAATACACCAGGATTTTATTTAAAAATGCTACTGAATTCTTATAATTCCCCATAAATAAAACACAGTAGAATTCCAGAAGGATTATAGTTAGGATTACACTAAGGATCATACTACTTTTAGCTTTTTTAACGCTTTAAACTAAGTTGAATAAATCTTATTCTTTATAAGATTAGTTATGACACTTTGCTGCTTGCTATCTATCTAACATTGCTCAAGTTACTGAGCTACAGAGCTTCTTTCAGAATTTTAGTAATTCAGTGGAACAGACCTAATTAACAACATCAGAAGCTGTAAGAGTTCAGCTACTGTGCAGACAAAACAACACTGGACACCAACAGTGTAACGTTAACAGCCACCTCCGTGCTTGAACGAGGTAAAGTCAGCCCGTGTGGATTTTAAGTGAACTCTTGTTTTTGGTGGGCCAGTACCTGTAGTAGCCTTGCTTATCTTTTGTGTACATGAGGCGGTCAATGCAGGGTCGCTCGTCCACTTTTTCCTCCCATTTCCCCTCCGTCCAGCCTTCAGCGTAGTTCTGCAGCACCAGCACCTGATCAATGAAGGGGCCTCCAGACTCTGGAGCCACACACAGAATGGAGATTTACATTATGTCTACGACACATATATACTTATTGGAGATAAGATACATACATTATATATATATATATATATATATATATATATATATATATATATATATATATATATATATATATATATATATATATATATATATATATATATATATATATATATATATATCCATCCATTATCACGCTAGTGGGGTCAATGGGTAGGGCTGGAGCCAATCCCAGGAGGGGCTGAAGGAGGGGTCCATCGCATGGCCAACATACACACACACACTCACACCTACAGACAGTTTAGAGTGAGGATCCTAACATACATGTGTTTGGACTGTGGGAGGAAACCGGAGTACCCGGAGGAACCCACTCAAGCACGGAGAGAACATACACACTCCACACAGAACACACTCATACACACAAACACATACACAAACACATACACACAAACACATACACACAAACCGGATCATCTTACTGTGAGGAGATATATATAAATATTCATAAAATAGAGACACATGTTTTTCATTGGACAGCGACAAATATATATATATATATATATATATATATATATATATATATATATATATATATATATATATATATATATATATATATATATACATACATATATATATATATATACATATATATATATATATATATACATATATATATATATATATACATACATATATATACATATATATATATACATATATATATATATACATATATATATATATATATATACATATATATATATATATATACATATATATATATATATATATATATATATATATATATACGCACATGTTATCAGACGTGGGCCTCACCTGCAATAAACTCTTCATACTCAATGACTGGCACATTGGCCTGCAGGCTGGTCAAGCTGAAGAACTCAGCCCAAGGGATCCGCACCTGGTGGACATCAGGGCTCTGCCAGTGGTACAGACGCCCCCAGGGAGGTAGCACCAGCACCCAGTCCCCCTGCTTTCTCAGGGTCTTCAACAGAGACGCCATGCGGATGAACACATCACGCCGCAGGTTGAAACCCTCTGGAGGGTTCACGTCATAAAGCAGATACCTGCAGATAAAAAGGACAGGTTACCAAGACAACACTCAAACACCTGACATTTAAGAACACGTGAGGGAAAAATAAGCATTAAAGTTGGGTATTTTGATCAGATCTGAGCTCAATTATAAGCAGCGCGTCAACAACAGGAGTGCCACGCGCCTACAGAAATCCCCAGAATACATGCCCACTTAATGTCCAGGCCTGCATTTACTCTAAGAAATATCAACATGTGGAGTCCTCTAGATCAGGGGTATGTAATTAGAGTTCAGGAAGGTCCGGTTACCTGTCCATGGTGTACCCCGCCTTCGCCCGATGACGCTGGAATTGGCTCCAGCTCCCATATACACGCTAATATACTGATCAGCCATAACATCAAACTCGCCTCCTTGTATCTACACTCACTGTCACTGTATCAGCTCCACTGACCATACAGGACCTCCACTTACAGACTGTAGTTCATCTGATTCTTTGTATACTTTATTACTCTGTTCTTTAATGATCAGGACCCCCACAGGACCACCACAGAGCAGATACTATTTTGGTGTTGGGTTATATGTCTTATATATCTCGACAAGGGTATTGAGCGTTAACCTGAAGTAAGATGTGGCTGCCTGAGGCCCCAGAATGAGCTGCTGCAGCATTTAAGGTGGAGCGGGAAGTTTGAATACTAAGCCAACTTCAGAAATCAAAGGTTTGATGCTTTATGTAGCACACAGCTTCTTATCCTCCAGCTTGTTGTGCGGATTTCCCCGTTCCACCTTAAAAGGTGAGGCAGATGCCCTGTAGTTCTGTGATGAACTTAATAACAACATAGATCAGATTGCCGGTGTTGTGCCGAATTTTGCACCCCCGCCAGGAAAAGCACCCCCTCTCGGGAGCGCGCACACATCGTCTTCTTGGCTTTAACTTCACATAGAAAATGGAAATATCCAAGATACTGTTCTAAGCTACGCTGAAGAAATAATGAAAAAATAATCATGTCACCTCTCTCGGGGAGGGGGTGCTTTTTCTGGCGGGGTGCAGAATTCGGCACACTAGTTGTGCCAGGAAGAGCACCCCTCTCAGGATCGCGCACGCACATTGATTAGTGAAATGAGACACAAACTAATGTCAGCGGATTATATCAGCTTTCGATTCAAGCGAGAGGGGTGCTTTTACTGGCGGGGGTACTAAATTTGGCACAACACCCCGGTATGAAACACTCTCGGGTTGATAAAATAAACAAGCGGTTCGGTTTGAGATCCGTATAAACATACCGCACATCTCGAGCTGGCGCCGCCACCGGAGTCGAGCTCGCACCTCCCGCCCTAAACGCGTCGTGCTCGGAGCCCCGTACGGAGACGGAGGAGAGCAGCGAGATATAAAACAAAATAAATAAAAGAAACAAACTCAGTCCGATCTCTCTCCGCTCCTCCGCCATGTCTTCACGGCCACGCACTTCCGGAGCGTCTGCGGTTGCCGCGCAACCCGTGAACGCCGTTGACGTCATCGGGGTTCCCCGCTTCCACGTTAAATGAGTCCGACAAATTTTTAAAAATAAATATTTGTATTACGTTAATATTATATATGACAACATATTACACATTTCTGAAACGCTATTTGAATTATTATTTTAAAAAAAAATGTATATATGACGACACATTACACATGTATGCATTACACATATTACACATTACGTTATTTATATAAACATTTTTTAAAGTGTATTACATTAAAATTGTATATTATAAAATATTACACACTTTCTATATAATAGTATACGACAACATATTACACATGTTTATGCATTATTTATATTAATATTATAAATGAATTAATGGATTATTTTTTAATTGTAAACATTAACATTGTATATGACAATATATTACGCAGTTTAGATATTATTTATATCAATATTTTAAACAAGCAAACAAATAACATGGTGATTATTTTTAATTGTATTGCGTTAATATTATGTATGACAACATATTACACAATTTTATGCGCTATTTATATTATTATTTCATTTTTTTATTGTGCTACCATTGTATGTGACAATATATGAACCATTTTTATATATTATTTATGTCAATATTTTAAATGAATGAAAAATAGGGGAATTATTTTTACTTTGATACGTTATTTAAGCCTTCTATTATGTTATATTATAAGTCCACATGCATTCGAGCTTTCTGAAATAGTGCTTACCCTCCCTGAAAAAGATGTCAATCAATCAATCAACCTTTATTTAACCTCGGAAATACATTGAGCAATAATAATAATAATAAATAAAATACAAAATTTAAATAAACATTTAATATAGATGCATGAAATATAATGTAAAAAATGTTAGAAAAAATTGATAAAACAATATAAAAGAATATAAAATAAACATAAAATACATACAACAAGATAATAGTTGAAAAAAAAGTTGAAATACTAATAAAAAAATATACTAATTAAAATCACGATAATAAAAAATAGATAATAATAATAATAAAATAATGAAAATAATAAATAATAAAAATAATGAAAAGATAATACTAATAATAATAAAAAATAATGATAAAATAAAATATAATAAAATAGAACAAACATAAAATAAGATAAAATAAAATCCTAATAGAGATATATATTCATTTAAAACAATCACAGGCTTTCTGATGGTGACTAGCAACTAGATATTTATAATATTGTTGCTAAAATTATATACATACCATATGTTCTGAGTTATGAGTTAAAATAAAGTTTTACTGTTTATTTGGCTTGTAATTAAGTGTGTTTATGCTGTAACATTAAGAATGTATTTTATAAAACATCCCACGAGGATTAAAATAATATCTTAAATGAATAAACAAGTGACAGGGATGATGTGGGCGGCGTTAACTCCGTCTATCCTGTAGGTGGCAGTAGTGAGGTTTGTGCTCTGTGGCGCCTCCGACAACCCAAGTAAAGCCGGAGCTCGTCTGATGGAGAGTTTAGCGCTTGTTTAGCAGAAAGTCTGAGTTACAGACTCGTTTCACGGGTTTTATAAACCAGCGATGTCGCTGAGAGCCTTAAAGACCGCGCTGAGGTGAGATAACATGACGTCTTTTATTTAGACGAACAACTTTTTTGCTTCCTTTCAGAAGTAGCGCAGAGGTGACACCAGCCTGTTCTCCCGTTCCACCTTAAATCGTGCACGCCGCCGGACCTGAACTGCTGCCCTGTTTAAGGTGGAACTGGAACCTCCTCACAACAATCTGGAGGACAAGAAGCCAGCCTCAGCGTCGTGCTACATAAATAAATAAAACAATAGCACAATTCGACATACGATATATGTCCAAAAGTATCCGGACACCCCCTCTTACAGTAAGGTTCCCTGTTGTTGAGGTTGCTGGTCACTATGTCCGGTGCCAGGTGTCAGCTGGAGGAGTTTAAAGCCCCCCAGCACTGGACTATGGAGCAGTGGAACTGCATCTGGTACCTTTAGGATGAGGTGGCACGATCCAGAACCGAAACTCATCCTGACTAATGCTCTCGTGGCTGAATGCAATCAAACCCTCACAGCAATGTTCCAGCATGTAGTGTAAAGCCCTCCCAGAAGAGTAGAGGCTGTAATTGCAGCAGACAGGATGCAAACTTCCTATTTGTGTCCCTGATTTCAGTATGAGGAACATTGACAGTGTCTGGAAACTTCTGGCCATGTAGTGTATGTGGATGGGCTGCAGGCGCTAAGGCTGTTTTTGTTTATATCTTAATATGTTTTTGATATCAGTGTTTTTGAATGCTTCTATATAATACTGTCCTTTTCAGTAATATGCACTCACTACGGTCGACTCTAGCGTTGGACGACGTGACAAAAATACTATTTTTGATACTGTTAGATACTTTTGGATGTTCTTTTGTGATATATCTTTGTTTTTTTTTTAGATTTAAATGCCCGTTATTTTTCATTTCCAGCTTTTACAAGTTGATTTAGTGTGTTTTAGCTTTTTGCGCATGTGAATAGTTTGAAAAGTACACGCCAGAGGGAGAAACTGTCTCCCATAGGAGCTACTTTTCCCAGCTACATGTCAAACGCCTCATTTCAGCTTTTTTTTCTTTTGTTGCAAGGTGACATCACCTCGTAACACAGTCTTTTATTGGCTGCCTGTAGGGGTGGAGCTTGTGGCAGGATGCTGCTCCTGCCTTTAGGCACTCTGGCAGTTCAACAATCAGAGCAGAGTGTGGTCAATGGGTGGGGTTGGGGTCTGGTCAGTCAGAGCACACAGGGATCATCAGTAGGCGGAGCTTAAAAACACAGGGTTCAGTCTGCTTTCAGTCTGTATCTGTCCTTTCTTCTCCTCCTTTACAAACACTGAGCTGGTTCTGCTGCTCCGACCGGATTCAACAGCTTCCTTCTGTTTTCTTTCTATATTCTTTAATACACGGAGTAGTTATATTTATTCTTATTGTATCTGTACTTGTTTTACTATCCTGTGTGGACCAGAGGAGGATGGGTTCTCCTGTTTGAGTCTGGTTCCTCTCGAGGTTCTTCCTCTTGCTCTGAAGGAGGTTCTCCTGGTGATGCCCACTGGGGACCTGTGGTGTGTTTTCTGTTGTAAAATATGCTTATAAATAAATAAACCTTAGACGTAGAACAGGTTCCATTCCAGTTTGTGCACACCAATAAAATCAATTCATGTTTAAACAATGTATTTTTATTATTTTTATTATTATTAAAGATGCAAGGATTAATCAGCTGTGTATCGGTATCGGACAATTTTTAATCAAAATATGTGATCAGTGATCGGCCGATATTTCACCAATTGATCCCGAGAGCCGATTGATGCCGTTAAACAAATGAGCCTAATTTCTGTATTCCCAGCTAGCGTTTCATCCAGGAAGAGGAGAACCCCCTCCGGCCAGCTCCCTGCAATTCCTATCTGAACCACTAGGTGGAAATACATACCCTTTCATTTTCCATAGACTGACTAAAGCAGCGGATTTACTTGTTTATTTACTGTTAATTTAGTTGAAAATATATATTATGAGTTCATTAAAAATGGTAACAAACCAGTTTAGACCATGTTTCATGACTAATAACTACATGTGGCCCTGCTGTGGCACATAGCCCCGCCCTCTATCGGTATCGGCTATTTCAGCTTTATTGTGTCTTGTTATTGAGTGTATTTATACTGTAACATTATGAATGTAATAATTAATAAACCTAATATGAGAATTATATTCATAACAATATTTCAAATTAATAAACCAATAACGGGGGGATGTGGGCGGCGCCAGCTCTGTCTATCCTGCAGGTGGCAGTTGTGATGTTGGTGTTCTGTGACGCCTCCGCCAACCAAAATAAAGCCAAAGCTTGTTAAAAATAACTTTTATTATTATTATTATTATTATTATTATTTATTTAACTTCACAATGTTAACTTTTATTTCAGCTTTATTATGTCTTGTTATTGAGTGTATTTATACTGTAACATTATGAATGTAATTTTTAATAAACCTAATATGAGAATTATATTCATAATAATATTTAAAAGGAATAAACCAATAACTATCCTGCAGGTGGCAGTTGTGATGTTTGTGTTGGGTGATGCCTCCGCCAACCAAATTAAAGCCAAAGCTTGTTAAAAATAACTATTATTATTATTATTATTATTATTATTATTATTTAACCTCACAATGAATTGGTGGACATTTATTTGCATGATTATGATCAACTTTGAGCTTTTTGTATTTAAAAAAAAAACTATGTAACTTGTTTACTGGTAGAAAAGTATCAGAGTTGAGCTTCAGAACTGAGTCTCCTGCTGTAGTTTCAGAAGTTCTGATCAGAAACTTGCTGAGACATTGACTCTCGTGTGTTTCTCCTGTTTCAGTCTAAGATCTGTGTACAGACTGCGGAAGATGCAGGCGCACTTGGTGAGTAGACGACTGCACACGGAGCTCAGTACAGTAAGTATCTCAGGGTTGCTCTCGGTCCTGACGCTGTTTGAATTCTGCCCCGTCTGTCCAGATGTCCAGTCACGCAGGCGCGGAGGTTTTGATGGAGAGAGTGGGGAATGCAGGTGTGATCACACTGAACAGACCCAAAGCTCTCAACGCACTGACCCTCACCATGATCCGACAGATTTACCCTCAGCTCAAGGTGAGAGGAGACCCTCACTTACCTGGTTGGGTGGTGGGCGGGGGCGGGGGGCTTTATTTTTCTCACTATGGAGTCTTCTGTTTTACGTGCAGATGTGGGAGAAGGATTCAGAGACTCACATCATAATCATCAGAGGTGCTGGAGGCAAAGCGTTCTGTGCCGGAGGGGACATTAGAGGTCAGTGTGGTGAAGATAAACATGTACCGCTTCAGATATGATGTTTCTAAATGGTCTTTTTATCTTAGTGCATGATTTGAAGGACTAAATATCAGTACCTGATCAATAACAACCGTTTTGTTAGAAATGAGTGACATGAAGGGGAATTGCACAGATTTTTCAAAATTTCAGGCTACTTAATTTTTTTCTGTATATTTTTGTATTTATGTTGCTTATTATCTATAGTGTCTTGTTTTATATTATATATTACATTTATTATTTATTTTTTTTATAATCTGTTTAATTCATTACACCTTTATTTCTACATACCCATCTGTGCATATACTTGTACTGAGCAATGATAATAAAGGTCTGTTTGTCTGTCTATCTGTCTATCTATCTGATTATGTGTGTATCTGATATCTGATATGTCTGTGTGTATCTGTTAGGCATGTAAGCATGCATGTGAGTCTATCTATCTATCTATCTATCTATCTATCTATCTATCTATCTATCTATCTATCTATCTATCTATCTATCTATCTATCTCTCTGTGTGTGTATATATATATATATATATATATATATATATAATGTATGTGGGTCTATGTATCTGTCTATCTATCTATCTCTCTATCTAAGGAGGTATCTATCTATCTCTCTGTATATATGTATGTATGTATGTATGTATGTATGTATGTATGTATGTGGGTCTATGTATCTCTATCTGTGTTTGTATTTAACTATCTATCTCTCTGTGTGTGTATATATATATATGTGTGTGTATGTATATATAATCAGTATATATTTGGGTCTATGTATCTGTCTATCTATCTATCTATCTATCTAAGGGGGTATCTATCTATCTCTCTGTGTATATATATATATGTATATATATATATATGTATGTGGGTCTATGTATCTCTATCTGTGTTTGTATCTATCTATCTCTCTCGCTCTCTCTCTGTGTATATATATATATGTATGTATATACGTATGTATATAAAATCAGTATATATTTGGGTCTATCTATCTATCTATCTATCTATCTATCTATCTATCTATCTATCTATCTATCTATCTATCTGTAGTACAAGTAGGTATGTATCTCTGTGTCTAAGTATGTGTGTATCTATGTATCCATCCACTCATTCTCTCCATTCTAGAGACACTTATCCGTATGATAGTGGTGATGATAGGAACCAGACATGTGAAGAGTTTTCCCCACAGTAGGATAGTAGGGCTGTTATATAGTAGTTTGGTCTAAACATATCTAGTGAAAGGCCTGTATGGTGGAGAGATTCATGCGTGGAGTTTAGCAGAAAACAGTACATAAAGAAATTATGTACTGTTTATTTTTTCCAGATTCTTTACAGCTTTAGATTTATCAGCGTTACATATCATTGCTGTCCAAAGGACAACAAGCGTGGCAACATACTCATACAGCGACGATGTAGAAGCGTAGAAGGCATGTGTGAATTTGAGTAGTAAATAAAAAGCCTATGTTTGTGTTGTGGGCGTCACCACCACCGGGTCCCGTCACCACCACTATAAAGAAAAGTGTGCTCTCTGCAGTAACCACCTCACCTTGCTTTAAAATACTCTTTATAACTTTCTTATTTCCTAACAATTTCTATTGCGCAGAAATTCTGAAAACTTGGTGGGATTCCCCTTTAAATGTAGTGTTAGTTTTACCACTGATATAAGGAGCAAAGCAAAAAAACGAACGGCACAAACTATCCTGGAGCGACATGTTGCCACATTGCTTGACGTTCCTGTTCGGTTAGGGACCGTGTGCATGTGTTTACTGGCGTCTCTGTTTGTTTCTAGCTATCGCAGATGCCGGGAAAGCAGGAGATCCTTTAACACAAGGCTTTTTTCGTGAGGAGTACATCCTGAACAATGCTATAGGTACAGTTGAACTTGTTGGCCACGTGTTCTGCTGATATCTGATGAGGCTTTGGTTATTTAATCCCTCTTTCAATGCTAGGTACCTGTAAGAAGCCATACGTGGCCCTCATCAATGGAATTACAATGGGAGGCGTAAGTACTATGTTAATGAATATTGCTGTGTCTTTTATTACCCAGTGTCCAGTAGGGGTGGGCCGATATCATATCGTACATAATAATATCGCCAACATTTTTTTATGTGGTGAACGGTATTATACCCTGAAATATCGTACCATGTCACCCATCCCTAATTATCACACCTTTTACTGTTTTTAGAAAAAGAAAAATTCACGCTTTTCTCATTTCCCATAATATATCTACTAGAGACAGATTTAATCTGTCCAGTATCATTCACTTTACTTCAGTCCTGGATATATGGAGATATTTGGGGTGCGTTATTTAGGATCGTGACATTCTGGATCATTGACTTCTGTTACAATCTGATATAAATTCTGGTATTTTTTTATATCTCGGTTAGTGGTGTGCCATATCATATGCAATAATAAAAAAGAATACATTAAATTGCAGTAGTGTATTCTTGAAATACATATTTTAATTCAATGTTTTGTCATATCGCCAAGAGTATCGTTATCGCAAAAAAAATACCATAAAGTATTGTGATATTATTGTAGGGCCATATCGCCCACCCCTAGTGTCCAGTCTTTTGTCTTCCCTGTTGCTTTAAAGCTGGTGGTGGAGAGAGTATGGTTGGTTTCACAGCTTTAAAATGATGCTGCCTCTAACTATAGTTTACATCGTCCCTGTCCACAGTAGTAACTTTCAGACATGAGACCAAGTCACTAAGTTGCAAGTAACAATTAAGTCTCAAGTCTCGAGTCAAGTCCCGAGTCTTAAACTTTGAGTCCTTGTCAAGTCACCAGATGTAACGTCATTTCAGTATTTAACACAACTGATGCAGTTGATTAGTAGAATATTAAACTAACATTAATATAACATTACCGTTTTTAAAGTTTTTATTATAACAAAAATAACTTGCATATGAAATTAGATCATTTCAAACAGGTCTAATGACTAATCACCTCATTACCAGTCCATTACCAGTCCAATCACCTCATTACCAGTCCATCACCAGTTAAAATAGGTGTTGAAAAACCACTAAAATGTGAGGCAGTGGGTCTCGAAGGCCGAGGCTGAGAAACTCTGCACTGTATGGAAGTATTAGTACTCATTACACCTACAGGAACTTTAATAATCACAATCTAAACCATAACAGCATGTGTGATTCTGCAGTAGCTCTGCATGGACTGATCAGTGTTTGTACTGTTCTGCTCTACTGGATCACTTCCTGTCTGAGACGCTGAGCTTCCTAAACTCTTTAATGTTTCAGTAAAGTTCTCAGTGGACGCTGGAAGATCTAGGAGGAGGAACAGAGGGAGAGAGCTTCCTTCACATTAGCTGTTGTTTATCATTAGATAGCTAGCTAACTGCTCTATGTGAAATATACAGAGCAGAGACTTCCTGTTCTTTGTGCCTCAGAAGTTGAACAAAGTTTGAAGTGGCTGCAGCTCCATCTGTGATCTGGACTCCGCATGTCCTGCATGTCGCAGTTCTTTTTTATTTACTGCAGCAGAATCTTTGTAGTTGAACTGGATTATTTTCGGGAGCCTGTTGCTCCTCGTCTCCGCACAAATTCAACACTGGTGCACCTCCCAAGCTTCTTGTGATTGGCTGCAGAACTTCACTTGTTGCTAGGTTACGGATAAACTGAGTGGTGCAGCTCAGCTCCTTAGCGTTACAGCACCATTTAATACAA
Organism: Megaleporinus macrocephalus; assembly: GCA_021613375.1. Lineage (NCBI taxonomy): Eukaryota > Metazoa > Chordata > Actinopteri > Characiformes > Anostomidae > Megaleporinus > Megaleporinus macrocephalus. The sequence goes on from CM038709.1 coordinate 1,301,640, forward strand.
ATGATCAGTTATTTGAAGTTTTCATTATTTATTATGTTAATATAGAGTGGTAAGTCTTTTCAAGTCTTAAAGTTTAAGTCTGATTCCAAGTCCAAGCCAGTAAAGGTAAAGTCTAAGTCAAGTCGCAAGTCTTTAGTGATGTTGTCAAGTTAAGTCACAAGTTGGACTCGAGTCCACACGTCTGAGAGGCAAAAAACCAGCTTCACTTTCAATGTAAGTGAATGTAAAGAGAGTTTACTCTAAGTGATTTTGGAGCATTTCTATTGGTCCGTTCATCATGGAACTATAACAGGGTGTAAAGAGGAGCTGCCGTGTTCAAATGATGATGAAAATTGAGAATGGACAAAAATGGAGATTGGACATGTTTTTCGTTGGACGGCTATGATTATAATATATAAGGATGAGCAAAGTGACTGTGTTCACTAAACTGTCACACGGTGTCACAATACAGTTGACCACTGACCACTGTTTTATTAGTCATGGAGGTCGTAACTGATCCTGATTGGCTATAAATAAAAATAATCATATTGGGGTCTGTCTCAAATCCTACTGAGCTCCTACATAGGCAGCATTTTACATCATAGTATGCGCTCCCGACATGTAGACTGTCCCAATTCTTATATACCTTAAACATGCTGTTTACTGAGGAACCTTAATTATACCTGATTATAAGGAAGCATCATAAGACAATCCCATGATGCAACACGGGCTAATCTAGGAGCAGTGAAGTGGTTTTAAAATGTGAGTTATTTTGATTCTCTGGAGTTTTAATGTGTTTCTGGTCATATAATCACACAAAACAGTTTTTTATTATCAACTCTGTAACGAGTCCTTCACCATTTACACTTTTATACTCCAGACATTAGCATTTATGCTAGCTGACTTTTAAGCCTCGGGTTATTGTTTTGGGTGCCGGCGGGTAGCTTAGCAACCAGCTAAACCACCGGTCACGTGCTGCAGTGGGGGGAACAAGCCGAGACGCAGTCTCTCTCTAACTAGAGCGTCTCAGTAATCTGTTTTATGAGGAGAGATGAGGAGAGAACGCTGATACTTACACAGCTGCTACCTAGACAGCCTACTTACACACTCACTAGGATTTAAGACACACCCCTAAATTTTTTATATACTGTTTTTAAAATGTGGCGCTGCTTGTTTAATCGTAAAGGTTTAATTTTGCCACACCACCTCCTGCTAGTGCAATAACAGCATGTGCAGACGTAATCATATCGATATAAGCTTGTTGGATATTGTATTCTAATAACATGGGTATTAATAAGGAGTTAGGTGGCACCCCACCTTCACCCCCCTGTCATGGCTATTACTCCTTATACTTATCTAGGAAAGCTCTTCCTCAAGTTATTGGAGTCCAGATGTTCCTACCATGCTGGTCCACCTTGTAGATGTAAAGTCAGAGACAGTAGCTCATCTGCTGCTGGACAGTTTGTGTTCCTCTAGTTCTTCATCAGTGGACACAGGACGCCGCCCACAGGACACTGCTGTCTGGATACTTTTGGTTGGTGGACGATTCTCAGTCCAGCACTGAGGAGGTGTTTAAACACTCCAGCAGCAGCAGCACTGCTGTGTCTGATCCACTCACACTCACACAGTGTCACTGCGGTGCTGAGAATGATCCACCTAGTATCTTCTCTGTGGTGGTCCTTTGGGGGTCCTGATCATTAAAGAACAGAGTAATAAAGTATACAGAGAATCAGATGAACTACAGTCTGTAAGTGGAGCTCCTATATGGTCAGTGGAGCTGATACAGTGGTCAGTGAGTGGGGGTCCTGTATGGTCAGTGGAGCTGATACAGTGGACAGTGAGTGGAGCTCCTATATGGTCAGTGGAGCTGATACAGTGGTCAGTGAGTGGGGGTCCTGTATGGTCAGTGGAGCTGATACAGTGGACAGTGAGTGGGGGTCCTGTATGGTCAGTGGAGCTGATACAGTGGACAGTGAGTGGAGGTCCTGTATGGTCAGTGGAGCTGATACAGTGGTCAGTGAGTGGGGGTCCTGTATGGTCAGTGGAGCTGATACAGTGGACAGTGAGTGTAGCTCCTGTATGGTCAGTGGAGCTGATACAGTGGACAGTGAGTGGAGGTCCTGTATGGTCAGTGGAGCTGATACAGTGGACAGTGAGTGGAGGTCCTGTATGGTCAGTGGAGCTGATACAGTGGACAGTGAGTGTAGATACAAGGAGGTGAGTTTAGTGTTATGACTGATTGGTGTGTCTAGTTATACCATCACACTTGTTATACCACTTTTCTGCCACCAGATGGCAGTCATTACCCAGCGTCTGAGATTACAGCCAGACGTTTGGAGGGGTTTTAGGCTGGATTGTCATGTTTTTGCTGCAGCTCGTCTCTCCTAATCCTTCTAGAAGAGATCTCAGGCAACGCTCCGACAGCTCATCTGAATGGCTTGCTTTATGATGTTACGTGAACCTCACTCGAACAGCCTGCTGGATGTGTAGTTCGAGACTTGCACGGTTGCACCATACGTGATACGGCGGTCTACTGTATGTGCAGTTCAGGCCGTCAGCAGGACGTCCTGTTGCTCAGTGAGCTATTATGTCCTGTTTTCTTCTTTTCCCCCTCATATGATAATTCTTCTCCACCTTTAACTGGGGTCTTACATTTGTATATAATATATTCTAGTTGTAGTTCTCTAACACGTGTATTGTAGTTAAACCTCCTTTGTTGTTGATGATGTTTACATTGCGCTGTATTGTGACGTCCCTGATGTGCCGTGACTCATAAACCCTGTTTAATTCCTTCAGATTGTAGACCTGCACTACAAGGATTGGCCAGTAGGTGGAAGCAGTGAGCTTTTTTTCTTTTTTCTTTTTTTTTTTAAACCAAGAGCATCTCAGTTTGTTATGAATTAGATGCTCAGTGCCCTCCGATTGGTCAGGCTGTCAGACCACGTCAGCAGAACATGTTGCTGCCTGTTTTTCTTTTTTTTTCGATCTCCTCTTTTTTCTCTCTTCCTCTCGGGTTTGTATTGAAGCATGGCTGGCTTTGCCTTCAGCTCACCCACGACAGACTGAAGAGCTGTGGGTCAGTCAGGCCTCTCTGGTCTTTTAGCCCAATGAACTACAATCCCCTCAGGCCAGGCTCGTCTTAGCTGGGAGGTGGACACCCAGGATATGCTCACGCTGCTGCTCAGACTGATCTGTCTTCAGTCTGGTGCCTCCTGTTGGCTGGGGTGATGCTTCTCAAGGTCAAGGAGCGCTGGGCTGGGTGGGTCAGCCTGCCCAGCAGCACAGGGTGGGGAGGAGGGGGGCCTCTCAGGATGAGGACGAGGATGTGGCTCTCAGCGTCAGGACTCTTCTTCAGAAGCTGCTCAGACAGCTGCATGCGTTTGAAATGGTCTCCCAGTTACTGGAGACAGTCTCAGGCCTGAGTCGGGCCTGTATCCACACACGCAGCTGGACGTGGAGCGTGTTGGAGGGATAGCAGAAAGATTCAGTCTAATTTTATAACAGATCTGTCCTGAAATAGCGCTCGGGTGGTGTTATGTAATGTGTGTAGATGTGTAGGTCTTCCTGTGGTGTAGTGGAGAGTAGTTGCAGCGTAGCCCACTGTCTCGTGTGTATAAATAGCAAGTTCTAAAGGAGTGAGTCCTCCCAAACTCAGATCTGATAGTCGATGAGTCAGGACACGGTTGGTGTGCAGATTGTGTTTCTGGAGTGCCGGAGCTAGAGTTTAGAACTGTTTGCCACTTGTGTTTGAACACCGCAGAATTTGACCCCACATATACACACACACACACACACTAGGGGCAGTGAAACACCCACATATACACATACTAGGGGGCAGTGAAACACCCACATATACACACTAGGGGGCAGTGAAACACCCACAGACATACACACACGCACACTAGGGGGCAGTGAAACACCCACAGACATACACACACACACACACTAGGGGACAGTGAAACACCCACATATACACATACTAGGGGGCAGTGAAACACCCACAGACATACACACACACACACACACACACACACACTAGGGGCAGTGAAACACCCACGTATACACACAATAGTGAATACACACACTAGGGGACAGTGAAACACCCACATATACACACTAGGGGGCAGTGAAACACCCACAGACATACACACACACACACTAGGGGACAGTGAAACACCCACAGACATACACACACACACACTAGGGGGCAGTGAAACACCCACAGACATACACACACACACACTAGGGGGCAGTGAAACACCCACAGACATACACACACACTAGGAGGCTGTGAGACACCCACAGACATACACACACACACACACTAGGGGGCAGTGAAACACCCACGGACACACACACTAGGGGGCAGTGAAACACCCACATATATATACACACTAGTGAACACATACTAGGGGGCAGTGAAACACCCACAAACATACACACACTAGGGGGCAGTGAAACACCCACATATATATACACACTAGTGAACACATACTAGGGGGCAGTGAAACACCCACAGACACACACACACACACTAGGGGGCAGTGAAACACCCACACACACACACACACTAGGGGGCAGTGAAACACCCACACACACACACACACACACACACACACTAGGGGGCAGTGAAACACCCACACACACACACACACACACACTAGGGGGCAGTGAAACACCCACACACACACACACACACACACACTAGGGGGCAGTGAAACACCCACGGACACACACACAAACACACACACACTAGGGGGCAGTGAAACACCCACAGACAAACACACACTAATAAACACACACTAGGGGGCAGTGAAACCCCCACATATGCATACACTAGTGTATCAACTCCAACCATCACGGTCATCAACTCTGCTGTAACAAATACATGAATATGTCCTTCTGCGTCACTCTGAGATAGAGAAGTTGGCCTCCTGGATGCTTTAGTGTCTCCTGTGTCTTGGTTTAAGGTGCAGAACGTGTGCAGAGTTCACCAGAGTCCACTCAATGACTGTGTTTGTGTTTACCTGGATTGCGATAAGTCTTTGACTTGGCTGTTCTGTACCTGCCTGCACATCTACACTACCTGCTGTGGGACGAGGCTGTATTGTGGGAATACGCTAGCTGTTCCTCACTGTGTTCTTTGGCACGACTACACAATCACAGTCCCAGAATAGAGCACCGGTACAAAGGGCAGCATTTTGGACAAAGCCAAGGACATGGAAAAAAATAAAGTTCAGCTGACCAGAAGCACTAACCGATGATGCGGAACGGAACCCCTAGCAGTGGTGACCTCTGACTGTCAGGTAATATAAGGGTAAGCACATGTGATGTGGACTCACTGGTGGGGTCAGGGAGGCTGCTATGAGCAGAGGGTCTTTGTGATCTAAAGCAGGCTTTTCTTCTGAAAGGGCACCAGACAGTGCTGCATTAGTGTCTTTAGCCTGGGGGTCTGCTGAGAGGTCAGGTCAATGTACCCTGTAGCTTATATATCTACAGGAACCTACACAGTCAGTCAGGTGACCTTCAACAGGCCTCCTGTACAGGTAACCCTGTATTTTTAGATCCTCCTTGATCGGACGTGCTACAGAACACTACTAGTCGAGGTCTAAAAGCAGGAGATCAGTGAAAAATGTACTTAATACAGTTTTACACTTAAACCAGTTCTAGCTGCTATCTCTAGGACTAGGTTGGACTCATAACTTTGCTTTGTTGGCTTGACGGTTAAGTATGTGATGCCACCTTGAAGCATGACTGAAGTTCCTTCTCTGTACTTTGTTTAGTACTGGTTTCACAGGTTACAGATTAAGAGTTTTGAACTATTTGCCACTTGTGTTTGCTAGCCTTGCGCCAATAAACAGTATTATCGTATATCACAATCATTTAAATCAATAACAATATCATGCCAATTATCCTCAAGTGCATAGATGATGCTACATATCTGAAAATAAAATAGCAACAACTAAATAATTGCATATAGAAATGTTTACAACAGCACTTCAAAACATATACTGCAGAGTTCTACAGGGTGGGCCATTTATGTGGATACAGCTTAATAAAATGGGAATGGTTGGTGATATTAGTATATGTGGCACATTAGTATATGGGAGGGGGAAAACTTTTCAAGATTGGTGGTGACCATGAAGGCCATTTGGAAGCCAACTTTTGTTTTTTCAATGGGAAGAGGGTCATGTGACACATCAAATTTATTGGTAATTTCACAAGAAAAACAATGCAGTGCTTGGTTTTAATGTAACTTTATTCTTTCATTAGTTATTTACATTTCTGACCACTTATAAAATGTCCTCAAAGTGCTGCCCATTGTGTTGGATAGTCAATGCAACCCTCTTCTCTCACTCTTCACACACTGATAGCAACACCGCAGGAGAAATGCTAGCACAGGCTTCCAGTATCCGTAGTTTCAGGTGCTGCACATCTCGTATCTTCACAGCATAGACAATTGCCTTCAGATGACCCCAAAGATGAAAGTCTAAGGGGGTCAGATCGGGAGACCTTAGGGGCCATTCAACTGGCCCATGACGACCAATCCACTTTCCAGGAAACTGTTCATCTAGGAATACTCAAACCTATGTGGTGGTGCACCATCAAACTCAGGGAGCGTGCCAGCTTCAGTGCATTAAGAGGGAAACGCATCGTCATGTAGCAATTTCACATATCCAGTGGCCTTGAGGTTTCCATTGCTGAAGAATGGCCCCACTATCTTTGTACCCCATATACCAAACCATACCATAATTTTTTTGTTCCAACAGTCTTGGAGGGATCTATCCAATGTGGGTTAGTGTCAGACCAATAGCAGTGGTTTTGTTTGTTAAGTTCATCGTTCACATCAACACCATTTCCTATCCGCTACTCACGTGTTAACCTCTGCGACATGTCAATGGCTGTAAACAAAGAGAAACTTGTAAATAACTCATGAAAGAATAAAGGTACGTTAACACCAAGCACACCATTGTTTTTCTTGTGAAATTCCCGATGAGAGTGATGTGTCACATGACCCTTTTGCCATTGAAAAAACAAAAGTTGGTCAAAATGGTCGCCATGGTCACCACCCATCTTGAAGTTTTCCCCCTCCCATATACTGATGTGCCACAAACTGGAAGTTAATATCACCAACCATTCCCATTTTATTAGGTGTATCCATATAAATGGCCCACCCTGTAGTCAGGTAAAGAATGCTGGGATATATGATGATGGAAAACTGGATCTGGTATGTGTAACGTGGAGTTGGTGTTCACTATGTGAGCCGTGTTTCGTCTAAAACCGACGTCTGAATGTGCTGTCGCGGAGCAGGTTCGCCTTCATAGGCGTGTGTATGATCTGTCTCTAAAAGGTTAGAGATTGTGAGATACCACCTTGTGTCGTTTCTGAGTTTCGCTCTGCTGCTAAAGTATACTCAGTCTTAAGCCACTCATAGTGCAACGCTGTGGTCTGCAACGCTGTGGTCTGCAACGCTGTGGTCTGCAACGCTGTGGTCTGCAACGCTGTGGTCTGCACACCGCTAAGCCAGTTCAATTAGTTTTGCTGCCTTTCATGTAAAAGCGCCTCAGACACTCGTCTGTTTGACTTCTTTTCCATCCCTCTTTTTTTGCCCCATAGAGTCCCATTCATTTTTGCTCGGACCCAAACATTATGTTTTGTTAAGCCTACAGCCTTCAAACTGCCTGTACTCATTCAGAGCAGGCCCCCAAACACACTGACCTGCACTCCTCTACTTGTGGTTTATTCATCCCTCGTTCCTCACACTGCTTAGGGCTGCGCAACCCTCCTTAAGGATATTCACATTTCTAGATTTAATTACTATCCAGAACCACTAGAGAATCTACTGAAGTGAGTTTTAAAGAAGATCTCGTCCGAACAGAACACGCCGCATGTAAAACATATGGAAAGCTCGATCAGCTATGTATCGGTATTGGCCGATTTTTAATCAAAATATGTGATCGGCCGATGTTTCTCTAATTTGGTCGATCGATGCCGTTAAACAAATGAGCCTAATTTCTGTATTTCCAGCTAGAGTTTTGTTGAAACCCCCTCTGGTCAGGTTGCAATTCCTATCTGAACCACTAGGTGGAAATACATTCCCTTATATTTTCAACAGACTGACTAAAGCAGCGGCCTCGCGAGAACAGTTTACGATGTTCACCACATGCGCTGATAGAAAACATCGTCCGTCTGGCAGTTTGTTACCGTATGTGACTCAGACTCATCCAGTACAGTTTATAACATCTATAAAATTAGTAACATCAGCATCTCTCACTGAGAACCAAGACAAAGACATTTAACTACTAACTGAATCTGAGACCTTCAGAGACACCACACAGCTGAACACAGTGAGTATCAGTAACAGCAGAGCTAGAACACACACAGCTAACACAAAACTAACAACCCAGAACACCTACAGACCAGATCTGACCAGTACAAACAGCAGAGCTAGAACACACAGCTAACACAAAACAAACAACCCAGAACACCAACAGACCAGATCTGACCAGTACAAACAGCAGAGCTAGAACACACAGCTAACACAAAACAAACAACCCAGAACACCTACAGACCAGATCTGACCGGTACCAACAGAACAGCAGCAGAAACAGCCAGAGAGCTAAAGAACCACAGCCAGAGTGATTGAGTTTATAGTTCTAGATAAGCAGATCTTCTCGGCTGTAGAAGACGTTCATTCTGCTGCTTAATGTTCCACCTGGATCCACGCTCTGCTGTTCCTAGTAGAGATACTTTTCAGATGTGGCTCTTCTGGAGCTTATCAAGCGGTTTACTCCACATAGACCAACTTCTAATTTAGACCAACTTCTAATTTAGACCAACTTCTAATTTAGTAAAAATATTATACTGTTTAATATGAGCTCGTTAAAAATGGTAATAAACCAGTTTAGACCAGGTTTCATGACTTGTTGTGCTAATAACTACATGTAGCCCTGCCGTGGCATATGTGTGTGGCATATCGATCGGTATCGGCTATCGACCGATCGCGCTGAAAGGTGATCGGTGATCGGAATCGGCCTCAAATATGCCGATCGGTCCATCTCTAATATTAGGCCAAGATGTTTTACTGCTGCAAAACAATGAGTGGGGCGTCGGTCAGGATCTTCATACCCATTTCATGTAATAGCTTTCTGTGAGAGCTTTTTAGAAGCATTAATCTCTCCAGACATCTGGTTCCCATCACCACCACGGCGAGCACTTCTGACTGGATACGTTTCCCGGAGCGTT
>CM038709.1:1318364-1430916 GCA_021613375.1 Megaleporinus macrocephalus
GTGTATAAACCCAACACCTACTCATATAGACTGCTTCTACACACATTAGTCTCTCAGGAACTCAGTGAACTCCAGCGTGGTACCGTGATAGGACGCCACCTGTGCAACAAGTCCAGTGGTGAAGTTTCCTCACTACTAAATATTCCACAGTGGACTGTCAGTGGTGTTCTAACAAAGTGGAAGTGATTGGGATCGACAGCAACTCAGACACCAAGTGGTAGAACACGTACAATGACAGAGCGGGTCAGCGGATGCTGAGGAGCATAGAGCACAGAGACCACCAACTTTCCACAGAGTCAATCACTACAGACCTCCAAACTTCATGTGGTCTTCAGATCAGCTCAAGAACAGAGCGTAGAGAGCTTCATGGAATGGGTCTCCATGGCTGAGCAGCTGCATCCAAGTCTTACATCACCAAGAACAATGCAGTGTCAGATGCAGTGGAGTAAAGCACGCCACCACTGGACTCTCTGGAGTGACACACGTTTCTCTGTCTGACAATCTGATAGACAAGTCTGGGTTTGGTGGTTGCCAGGAGAACGGTACTTGTCTGACTGCATTGTGCTGAGTGTAAAGTTTGGTGGAGGGGGGATAATGGTGTGGGGTTGTTTTTCAGGAGGTGGGCTCGGACCCTCAGTTCCAGTGAAAGGAACTCTTAATGCTTCAGTAGAGTCTCTGGACAATTTCATGCCCCCAATTCTGTGGAGACAGTTTAGGGACGGCCCCTTCCTATTCCAACATGACTGCCCACCAGTGCACAGAGCAGCTCCATAAAGACATGGAGGAGCGAGTTTGGTGTGGAAGAACTTGACTGGCCTGCACAGAGTCCTGACCTCAACCTGATAGAACACCTTTGGGATGAATTAGAGCGGAGACTGTGAGCCAGACCTTCTCGTCCAACATCAGTGTCTGACCTCACTAATGTTCTTCTGGAAGAACGGTCCAACATTCCCATAAACACTCTCCTAAACCGTGTGGAGAGCCTTCCCAGAAGAGCTGAAGCTGTTATAGCTGCAAAGGTTGGGCCGACATCATATTAAACCCTATGGATTAAGAATGGGACGTCACTCAAGTTCATATGCATGAGATATATTTATGATGTCACTCCAAACAGGCCTTATTTTTAAATCTCGGTGCTAGAATCTGTGTATCTCTTACAGTTGAGCTAAATTCAGTGCATGGTTTGATCTTTACAGTGAGACCAGACTGTGTTTTGGAGGGTGATTGTATACGTAGGAGCTGAATAGCTCTGACCTGCTCTATTACAGGTTAATGGCCGCATTGCATAGACCAGGCTGAGCATGTTGAAGGGTCACTGTGGTGCTAACCTGTGTTCTGCTCACTGTCTGAAGCAGCGCTGGGTCCTTGTGTTTATTCATCAGCTTCTGTTGTGTCATTAAGCTGCGCTGGCTGTGTTATTATCTCCGCCATGTGCAGACACAACAGTTGAATTAAGCTGCTCCTTAATGGGGAGGCGGCTTTGCAGGGCACCGGGCGACCCGAGAGTTGTTTGGTTTATTTCTGTCTTTCATTTCTGTAGTACAGCAGCAGTAATGCCACAGGGAGGGAACGCATTAAAGCTGGCAAAACATATATATGGGTTGGGGGTGGTGTGTTAGTGTGAGTGGATCAGACCTAGCAGTGCTGCTGCTGTAGTGTTTAAACACTGTGTCCACTCACTGTCCACTCTATTAGACACTCCTACTACTTGCTGGTCCACCTTGTAGATGTAAAGTCAGAGACAGTAGCTCATCTGCTGCTGCACAGTTTGTGTTCCTCTAGTTCTTCATCAGTGGACACAGGACGCCGCCCACAGGACACTGCTGTCTGGATAGTTTTGGTTGGTGGACAATTATAAGTCCAGCAATGACACTGAGGAGGTGTTAAAACACTCCACCCACCTCCCTAATAGTACCTGCTCAGTGGGGGTCCTGATCATCAAGAACAGAGTAGTAGGATGAACTACAGTCTGTAAGTATAGTTCCTATATGGTCAGTGTGTGTATATATATATATATATATATATATATATATATATATATATATATAGTAGGGGTGTAAGAAAATATCCAAAATATTGAATATCGGGATATTATGTTTAGTGATACTGTATTGATTCTCAACAACAGAGTATCAATACACAGATTCCTGGCAGACAGTGAATCATTGTGTGTTGTGTTTAAACCTCTGACCACTAGATCGCAGTGTTGTAATCAGTTTTCAGCTCCACTCCAACATTAACAAGCAGCACAAGGGTGCAGTGCTATTGTAAGCCTTGATAAACCTGTTCATATAGTGGTGTGTTTTAATAGTAGGATTTGAAAAATCACAATATATCACTTGGTTTGCAGTATCGCAATATATTGAATCGTGACCGCTCTATCACGATACTTATTCTATCACAAGGTTCTTGCCAATACATATATATATATATATATATATATATATATATATATATATATATATATATATATATATATATATATATATATATATATATATACACAGGGGTTGGACAATGAAACTGAAACACCTGGTTTTAGACCACAATAATTGATTAGTATGGTGTAGGGCCTCCTTTAGGGCCAATACAGCGTCAGTTGGTTTTGGGAATGACATATACAAGGCCTGCACAGCGGTCAGAGGAATTGTAAGCCATTCTTCTTGCAGGACAGTGTTCAGGTCACTACGTGATGCTGGTGGAGGAAAACGTTTCCTGACTCGCTCCTCCAAAACACCCCAAAGTGTCTCAATAATATTTAGATCTGATGACTGTGCAGGCCATGGGAGATGTTCAACTTCACTTTCATGTTCATCAAATCCTCTTTCTCCAGTCTTGCTGTGTGTGTTGGTGCACGGCACCGCCTTCAGGATACAATGGTTGAACCATTGGATGCACATGGTCCTCCAGAATGGTTCGGTAGTCCTTGGCAGTGACGCGCCCATCTAGCACAAGTATTGGACCCAAACCATCACTGATCCACCCCCATGATTCACAGTCTGGGCATGCAACAGTCTGGGTGGTGAACTTTTACTGTTGCACGGTTTAAAGAAAACTAAACTTGTTCCCTCTGCTCAACTACTCAGCTCACTCATTCACTATTGTTCACTTATTAATTGAAGATAAGTGGTAAATCTCCATAAGGAGGATTGTTGACTGTGTTGGGTCAGTAGTTCTCAGTCCTGATGTAAACAGGGTTTAGGAAAGCACTTTGTTTTGAAGACAGCTGTCAGTATCAAACATATTTATGTAACTGTTTTGCATGAGGTCACCTCTGTTGGTCATCGTCGTGCAGGTGTTTTGAGGAGTCTGCTGGGACTGCCTGTGTGGGGGGAGGATTTCAAACAACTGACTCAATGGACTTTATAAAAACTGACTGTTCATATGGGAGCCGTGGTTTTAGTTTAATTTAAGTTGAGGAGCACATTATTACATATCGTCTCACCGTCCAAAGAAAAACAAGTGTCTCCAAAATGAAGGACAAGAGGACAAAAACTGTCCTTGCTGTCAACTTAGGGTGTTTTCACACCTGTAGTTGATTTCTCTGGTCCGGATCAGTTAATAAGTTTGTGTACTTGAAGCGTTTCCTCCTCGGTTAAGTTTGTTTTCACAGGCAAAAACCTAAACGCACCAAAATGCACCCCAACAAACCATGTGAGCACGTCGTCTCCTCTGATTGGTCAGAGCTGTCTGGCGCGGGAGCAAGAAAGTAAACACAGGGAGAAGATCCGGTTTTCTAAACTACTGCACATTTCTTGTAGAGCGTATCATAGAGCAGCGGCAGAGACAGTATCTGTTCATAGCTGTAATAATAATCTAATAATATACCAAACTACAGACCACCTGCAGACCACCCAGCTCACTCCAAACATCAAGCAGACAACGTCCCTCACTGCTAGTCCAAGAGAGACCTCGCTTCATCGTCCTCGCCCTGTTAGCTGCTACAGTTCTCCAGTTCTCTGTTTACGCCATCTGCCGCATCCCATAATGCAAAGCACACCTGGCTGGAGGAGATGTTTAGATCAAACTTGTGGAGGACATCTAATACTTGGGTCGGATCGAGGTTGGATCATGTTCTCACCACAAACGAACCACTCCAGAGTTTGTTTGGAACCGGACCAAGACCACCTCCTCTCGAGGGTCTTTGTGCAGTTGTTTTGGTCCACATCCGAGTGTGATTACTGTTTACACACCTGCCAAAATTAACCACACCAAACGAACCAGAGTCTGTTTTTAACCGGACTAACTAGTGCCCTAAGTCAAATGAGCCAGATTTTTTTTCTGACTGATTTTGGACCTTTTATTTTTTTATTTTAATTTTCACATTACATTTTTCCATAATATTAACAATGATTCTGCATTTTCAGAGAATAAGAGAAAAAAATAAAATTAAATTAAATTAAATTAAATAAGAGACACAATGAAGTAAAGGGGCACACTACAGTAGGCTCACAAACATCCACAGAATCAACTGAGCAATGGAAATAGAATATAATAGACTGAATACTTAATAAAGCAGCTGCAGTGAAACATCTAATGGTTATGAACATTGGCTTACTCTAAAAAAGGCTTCCATATTTTAAAAAACTTTTCCAGACTACCAGACAAAACATATCTGAGCCTTTCAGAATATTTCTGTCAGACACATTTTAAACGTAGGTGGGATGTTGAACTTCCACAACCTTAAAATGATCTTCTTAGCAACTATCATACCATATGTTATAGCAGATTGTATACAATTATCAAAATATTCAAATGCCTTAGAAAAACCAAACAAAGCTGTTTCAGGGTCAGAAGACGACCTTAGACTGTATACTTTCGTATAGAATCTGAATATATCACCCCAGTAGGTATCAAGTTTAGGACACGTCCAGAAAAGATGAGCAAGAGAACCCTCTGCTCCTTTACGTCTGTCACATAACGGCTCCACGGAAGGAAAAATACGATGAAGCTTTGTTTTAGAGTAATGGAGTCTATGTATGACTTTCAAATAGCAGAAGCTGATGTCTGGCATTAATTGAACAAGACTTTATTCTAGTAAGACTTTCTTCCCAGACACTACTATCTATCTCAATACAGTTCTTTCTCCCATGCAGATGATTAGTAGAGAAACCTAACTGTTTTGAGAAAGCACCAACAAGGCTTGAGACTAATTGCCTTGCCTCTGGGGGTCCAGACAAAACAGGATCCTGGGAAGAGAGGGATTGATATGAAGGTATATTCTGTTGAATATAACTTCTTATCTGTAATTGCTCAAGGGCACTGCTTTAGTCAGTGTGTAGAAAATGAAACAGTATGTTTTTCCACCTAGTGGTTCAGATAGGAATTGCAGGGAGCTGGCCGATCACATATTTCAATTAAAAGTCGGACGATACCGATACATAGCCGATTGATCCTTCCATCTCTGGTTATCACTCTATCCTTGTGAAATGGAGCTCCATCATGCTGGACAAAGCAGTGCTCATCTCCAAGTTGCTCCTGGATGGTTGAGAGAAGTTGCTCTTGGGGGATGTTTTGATACCATTCCTTATTCCAGGCAGTGTTCTCAGGCCAGATCTTGAGCAAACCCACTGCCCTGGATGAGAAGCAAGCCCACACGTGAACAGTCTCAGGAGGTGTGAACTTTCTTAAAGAAGCTAATTGGAACTGTTAATATTACGAAGAGTATTAACTAAAAACAAAGTGGAGGGGGTTATACTAATTATTAATATCACTTACTGATGTAGCTGAGTATTATTATTTATCGCCCAGGCCTAAAGCTGGAGTGGTAGTAACCATGTATGGGCTGGGTTTTGAAACACGATGCATGAAACTCAATGGGCCCTGCAAGCTGGGTGTCGTAGCTGCACACACCTCACCACAGCTGGAGGCGAGTTAGGGTTTGTGTACTTATGGTGCTGCGCG
Source organism: Megaleporinus macrocephalus (assembly GCA_021613375.1). Taxonomy (NCBI): domain Eukaryota; kingdom Metazoa; phylum Chordata; class Actinopteri; order Characiformes; family Anostomidae; genus Megaleporinus; species Megaleporinus macrocephalus. The sequence continues at coordinate 1,324,269 of CM038709.1, forward strand.
GCGATGACAGTTTGTTAGTGAGAGATCTGTGGTTCTTATCGGTGGTTTGACAGCCACACAAATCACTACCTACAGTGAAAAAACGCTCGTAAATTTTGACCTTGGCCTCAGGTTCGCCCCCCGGTGTCCCTGGTGTGTCTCTGCTGTGTGTCCTTCCTATTTTTGGTCACGTTTATTTATTACTGTCAGGGAGATGTAGCTGAGAGGCTGCTAACAAGACACCCTGACCTTTCCTCAGCGTGTGTAAAGCAGGGTGCTGTTCTCCACCTGCTGCGCCAGTCAGAGCCGGAACACCATTTATTATTATTAGTACGTACTTTCATATGATATAATCTCATTAGTATACTTATTAGTATTACTTTAGTACTAAGTAATTAAAAAATTGGGGGCGTTTAAACATTTCTCCTGTCTTTATTTGGTTTTACAGCATTGAGTCACATTATTATGACCACATTAATATCCAGAGTGACCACCGTGTGCAGCACAGACAGCACCTAGACAGACTGGGAGACTCAGTAAGGTCCTGGTAGGTGGTCACAGGTATCTGGAGGTATCATGCTGACTGCAGTGCATCCCACAGCTGCTGGAGGGAGCGTGGAGGAGGATCCATAGAGCCAACACCACCATCCAGGTGGTCCCACAAATGCTCAATTGGGTTCAAGTCTGAGGAATTCTGAATCCAGGGTAGTACTTGGAAGTCTTGGTCAACTCTTCCAGCCAGTGTGGGACATTTCTAGTCGTGTGACATGTTACATCATCTTGCTGGAAGATCCGCCCCAGAAGAGACCATCAGCATGTATGGTGTACGTGATCTGCAAGGATGGATTCAGACCCAGATTGGTTGAGAAGATCTTCATCTAGCTGCACGCGGCGGTTACTTTGGATATTAGCTGGGATGGTCATAATAATGTGGTTTGACTCTGTATATTGAAGAAGTCAGGTGTTGGTGTCAGCGTTAAGGCATCTTGGGGCCTGTCTCAAACCCTAGTGAGTGTCTAAGTAGGCTGTCTACGTAGGCAGCTGTGTAAGTATCAGTGTTCTCTCCTCATCTCTCCTCATAAAACAGATAACTGAGACGCTCTAGTTAGAGAGAGACTGCGTCACGGCTTGTTCCCGCCCACTGCAGCACTCCACCGGTGGTTTAGCTGGTTGCTAAGTTACCATCCGGCATCCAAAACAATAACCCGAGGCTTAAAAATCTGCTATCATAAATGCTAATGTCTGGAGTATAAAAGTGTAAATGGTGAAGGACTCGTTACAGAGTTGATAATAAAAACTGTTTTGTGTGATTATATGACCAGAAACACATTAAAACTCCAGAGAAAATCAAAATAACTCACATTTTAAAACCACTTCACTGCTCCTAGATTAGCCTGTGTTGCATCATGGGATTGTCTTAGCGGCTGAGGAAGAGTTTGATGCTTCTTTAAAATCAGGTCTAAATAAGGTTCCTCAATAGACAGTATGTTTAAGGTATGTAAGTATTGGGACAGTCTACATGTCTGGAGTGCATACTGTGATGTAAAGTGCTGCCTATGTAGGAGCTCACTAGGTTTTGAGGGACCCTTCGTGCACCCTTGGTTGTAAGTGCAGGATGTTTAGCCACATTGCTCTGAGAGGGAATCTCACTGAGTACTGTCAGTGCTGATCTTCTAAGTCATGTGAAACTCTAACATTGGAGTGATCTGTAAAGCCTGGAGGCGTCTAAGAGTGCGCTGTCAATTCTGATTGAGAGGCTGGAAGATGAAGGGAGCCTGTAAGACGGATGGGTGTCGTGCTCTCTGTCGTGCTGATGAATCCCTACTCGGAGCGGATGGTGTGATCGTAGAGGGGCGCAGGCTGTCAGTCAGATAGAGTCTGACTCCTCTGGCGCTATCTCATTCCCTCTGTGGAGACAGTCGCGTCCTGACACCGGCTCGCAACCAGTTCATCACACCCGGGGTCCCTCCCGCGTTACTATGGCAACAGTGCCCAGGGAGAGGCGGTGTTTCCCTGGCGGAGCCGGTCAGTCCGGTTCTGCACATCTGTTGAGGAGGGCTTCCTCCACCCCTCATCAGCTGCTCTAGCGGAGAACAGTGTAGAGGACGTGGAGCTCAGTCTGCTGCTGCCTGTGTTTCCATACGCAGCCCTTCCGCCAGCATGAACCTTACTTACTCATCCTCTCTCTCTCTCTCTCTCTCTCTGTCTCTCTCTTTCTCTTCTCTTTATCTCTTTCTCTCTCTTTCTGTCCCATCTCTTTCTCTCTGTTCATCTCTCTCTGAGCCTTACTTACTCATCCTCTCTCTCTCCCTCTCTCTCTCTCTCTCTCTCTCTCTCTCTCTCTTTCTCTTCTCTTTCTCTCTCTTTCTGTCCCATCTCTTTCTCTCTGTTCATCTCTCTCTGAACCTTACTTACTCATCCTCTCTCTCTCTCTCTCTCTCTCTCTCTCTCTCTCTCTCTTTCTCTTCTCTTTATCTCTTTCTCTCTCTTTCTGTCCCATCTCTTTCTCTCTGTTCATCTCTCTCTGAACCTTACTTACTCATCCTCTCTCTCTCTCTCTCTCTCTCTCTCTCTCTGTCTCTCTCTTTCTCTTCTCTTTATCTCTTTCTCTCTCTTTCTGTCCCATCTCTTTCTCTCTGTTCATCTCTCTCTGAGCCTTACTTACTCATCCTCTCTCTCTCTCTCTCTCTCTCTCTCTCTCTCTCTTTCTCTTCTCTTTATCTCCTTCTCTCTCTTTCTGTCCCATCTCTTTCTCTCTGTTCATCTCTCTCTGAGCCTTACTTACTCATCCTCTCTCTCTCTCTTTCTCTTTCTCTTCTCTTTATCTCTTTCTCTCTCTTTCTGTCCCATCTCTTTCTCTCTGTTCATCTCTCTGAGCCTTACTTACTCATCCTCTCTCTCTCTCTCTCTCTCTGTCTCTCTCTTTCTCTTCTCTTTATCTCTTTCTCTCTCTTTCTGTCCCATCTCTTTCTCTCTGTTCATCTCTCTCTGAGCCTTACTTACTCATCCTCTCTCTCTCTCTCTCTCTCTTTCTCTTCTCTTTATCTCTTTCTCTCTGTTCATCTCTCTCTGAGCCTTACTTACTCATCCTCTCTCTCTCTCTCTCTCTTTCTCTTCTCTTTATCTCTTTCTCTCTATTCTTCTCTCTCTGAGCCTTACTTACTCATCCTCTCTCTCTCTCTCTCTCTCTCTCTCTCTCTCTGTCTCTCTCTTTCTCTTCTCTTTATCTCTTTCTCTCTCTTTCTGTCCCATCTCTTTCTCTCTGTTCATCTCTCTCTGAGCCTTACTTACTCATCCTCTCTCTCTCTCTCTCTCTCTCTCTCTCTCTTTCTCTTCTCTTTATCTCCTTCTCTCTCTTTCTGTCCCATCTCTTTCTCTCTGTTCATCTCTCTCTGAGCCTTACTTACTCATCCTCTCTCTCTCTCTTTCTCTTTCTCTTCTCTTTATCTCTTTCTCTCTCTTTCTGTCCCATCTCTTTCTCTCTGTTCATCTCTCTCTGAGCCTTACTTACTCATCCTCTCTCTCTCTCTCTCTCTCTGTCTCTCTCTTTCTCTTCTCTTTATCTCTTTCTCTCTCTTTCTGTCCCATCTCTTTCTCTCTGTTCATCTCTCTCTGAGCCTTACTTACTCATCCTCTCTCTCTCTCTCTCTTTCTCTTCTCTTTATCTCTTTCTCTCTGTCCATCTCTCTCTGAGCCTTACTTACTCATCCTCTCTCTCTCTCTCTCTCTTTCTCTTCTCTTTATCTCTTTCTCTCTGTTCATCTCTCTCTGAGCCTTACTTACTCATCCTCTCTCTCTCTCTCTCTTTCTCTTCTCTTTATCTCTTTCTCTCTGTTCTTCTCTCTCTGAGCCTTACTTACTCATCCTCTCTCTCTCTCTTTCTCTTCTCTTTATCTCTTTCTCTCTGTTCATCTCTCTCTGAGCCTTACTTACTCATCCTCTCTCTCTCTCTCTCTTTCTCTTCTCTTTATCTCTTTCTTTCTGTTCTTCTCTCTCTGAGCCTTACTTACTCATCCTCTCTCTCTCTCTCTCTCTCTCTCTTTCTCTTCTCTTTATCTCTTTCTCTCTGTTCATCTCTCTCTGAGCCTTACTTACTCATCCTCTGTCTCTCTCTCTCTCTCTTTCTCTTCTCTTTATCTCTTTCTCTCTGTTCTTCTCTCTCTGAGCCTTACTTACTCATCCTCTCTCTCTCTCTCTCTCTTTCTCTTCTCTTTATCTCTTTCTTTCTGTTCTTCTCTCTCTGAGCCTTACTTACTCATCCTCTCTCTCTCTCTCTCTCTCTCTCTCTCTCTCTCTCTTTCTCTTTTCTTTATCTCTTTCTCTCTGTTCATCTCTCTCTGAGCCTTATTTACTCATCCTCTGTCTCTCTCTCTCTCTCTTTCTCTTCTCTTTATCTCTTTCTCTCTGTTCTTCTCTCTCTGAGCCTTACTTACTCATCCTCTTTCTCTTCTCTTTATCTCTTTCTTTCTGTTCTTCTCTCTCTGAGCCTTACTTACTCATCCTCTCTCTCTCTCTCTCTCTCTCTCTCTCTCTTTCTCTTCTCTTTATCTCTTTCTCTCTGTTCATCTCTCTCTGAGCCTTATTTACTCATCCTCTGTCTCTCTCTCTCTCTCTCTTTCTCTTCTCTTTATCTCTTTCTCTCTGTTCTTCTCTCTCTGAGCCTTACTTACTCATCCTCTCTCTCTCTCTGTGTATCTCTCTCTCCTCTTTATCTCTCTCTCTCTCTCTCTTTCTCTCTCTTTCTGTCCCATCTCTTTCTCTCTGTTCATCTCTCTGTCCCTCTCTCTCTGAGCCTTACTCATCCTCTCTGTCTCTCTCTCTTTCTCTTCTCTTTATTTCTCTCTCTCCTTCTGTCCTCTCTCCTTCTCTCCATTCCTATCTCTCTGTCTCTTTCTCTTCTCTTTATTTCTCTCTCTTTCTGTCCTCTCTCCTTCTCTCTGTTCCTGTCTCTGAGCCTTACTTATTCATCATCTCTCTCTCTGTCTCTCTCTCTTTCTCTTCTCTTTATCTCTCTCTCTCCGTCCTCTTTATCTCTCTCTTTCTATCCTCTCTCCTTCTTTCTGTCCCTCTCTCTCTCTCTGAGCCTTACTTACTCATCCTTTCTCTCTCTGTATCTCTCTCTGTCTCTTTCTGTCCTATTTATCTTTCTTCCTGTCCTCTCTCTTTCTCTCTGTTCCTCTCTCTGTCCCTCTCTCTCTCTGTCCTCTCTCTCTCTATGTTCCTCTCTCTATGTCCCTCTCTCTCTGTATCTCTCTCTGTCTCTTTCTGTCCTCTTTATCTTTCTTTTTGTCCTCTCTCCTTCTCTCTGTTCCTCTCTCTCTCTGAGACTTACTTATTCATCCTCTCTTTGTATCTCTCTGTCTCTTTCTCTCCTCTTTATCTCTCTCTCTTTCTGTCCTCTCTTTCTCTCTGTTACTCTCTCTGTCCCTCTCTCTCTCTGAGCCTTACTTACTCATCCTCTCTCTCTGTCTCGTTGTGTGTATGTGTGTATGTGTGTGTGTGTGTATGTGTGTGTGTATATTTTTTTGTGTGTGTATATATATATATATATATATATATATATATATATATATATATATATATATATGTGTGTGTGTATGTGTGTGTATATGTGTGTGTGTATATTTGTGTGTGTATGTGTGTGCATGTGTGTGTGTATATATATATATATATATATATATATATATATATATATATATATATATATATATATATATATATATATACGTGTGTGTGTATATTTGTGTGTGTATGTGTGTGTATATGTGTGTGTGTGTATATTTTTGTGTGTGTATATATATATATATATATATATATATATGTATATATATATATACGTGTGTGTGTGTGTGTATATCTTTGTGTGTGTATATATATATATATATATATATATATATATATATATATATATATATATATATATATACACACGTGTGTGTGTGTTTGTGTTTGGAACACGAGGAGAGAAAGTTCTTCTCCTGTGTTCTGAGCTGCAGTGATGACACACTCTCTCTTCACTGGGCTTCCACTTCTTCTTCTTCAGAGTTTTCTATCTCCTTCTCTTTTTATTCCTCTTTCTTTCCTTTTTTCTCTCGGTCTTTCTGTCATTTCTTTTTTTCTCCTTACCCTTTATTTCTTTCTCTGTCTCTCAAATGTTTGTATATCTGTATCTTGTTTGTGTATTTGGTTTGTGTATTGGTGTATCTTGTTTTTGATGTGTGTGTATTTATTGTATGTAAATCACTTTGAAGGTGTTTTGTATTAATTGTATAGAATGTATACGTATAGACTGTATAAATAAACTTTGATCTCTTTCTGTCTCTCTTCTCCTTCTTTCTTTCTATCTCCTCCTCTATACTCTCTTTATCTCATCCTCATCTCTCCCCCTTTCTCTCTTTCTCTCTGTTCTTTATCTCACTCTTATCTCTCTGTCTCTATTCCCCCTATCGTTTTCTCCATCTCTCTTTTTATCTGATCTCATTTCTCTCTCTCTCTCTCTCTCTCTCTCTCTCTCTGTCTCTCTCTCCCTCCCCCTCCCCCAGGGTGTCGGCCTCTCAGTCCATGGGCGGTTCCGTGTGGCCACTGAGAAGACGATGTTCGCCATGCCAGAGACAGCTATCGGTAAGAGCCACAGTGGCCTGCGTTTTCTGTCCATCCTGAGAGACCCAGTGCATTAATAATACATTCAAACAAGCAGAGCCCACCTATCACAGCCCCTCCAGCCATAACAGCCCAGCTCAGCAGCACAGCTTGGTTTTAAACCTCACCTGAAGAGCGGTGTGCAGTACCGTCACAGTTACCATGGAAATACAACAGAAAACAAGGTCCTCCAGCTTCCACAGCATTATTTCCCTTTAAACGTACAGCAGTCATGACCTGCTTCAGTGTTTGCTTTGTCTGTCTCTGAATAGACGTAGGACGGCTTATCTGTGGACGATGAAGTCTGTTCCCTTCTGAGAAAGTATGCACAGCCATGTTCAGCTGTGAGGAACCCATACTAGAACTGCTCTGTTCTTACAAGCTGTTTAGTGTACCAGCCTTTTCCTCATCCAGTGTATTTAACTGGACCTACGTTATCTACCTTACCTTCACACACATATGAACTTCAGTGATTCTTAATAGGGTTTAATATGATGTCGGCCCAACCTTTGCAGCTATAACAGCTTCAGCTCCTCTGGGAAGGCTCTCCACACGGTTTAGGAGAGTGTTTATGGGAATGTTTGACCGTTCTTCTAGAAGACCATCTGTGAGGTCAGACACTGATGTTGGACGAGAAGGTCTGGCTCACAGTCTCCACTCTAATTCATCCCTAAGGTGTTCTATCAGGTTGAGGTCAGGACTCTGTGCAGGCCAGTCAAGTTCTTCCACACCAAACTCTCTCCTCCATGTCTTTATGCACTGGTGGGCAGTCATGTTGGAACAGGGAGGGGCCGTCTCCAAACTGTCCCCACAAAGTTGGGAGCATGAAATTGTCCAGAATCTCTTCTGAAGCGTTAAGAGTTCCTTTCACTGGAACGGAGAGTCCGAGCCCACCTCCTGAAAAACTACCCCACACCACACCAGATGGAGAAGCGTGATTGGTCACTCTAGAGTCCAGCGGCGGCATGTTTTACACCACTGACCATCTGACGCTCTGCATTGTTCTTGGTGATGTAAGACTTGGATGCAGCTGCTCGGCCATGGAGACGCATTCCATGAAGCTCTCTACGCTCTGTTCTTGAGCTGATCTGAAGACCACATGAAGTTTGGAGGTCTGTAGCTCAACACTTTAGTATGTGGTGGTTTGTTTTCTTGGTGGTTCTTATATCTGCTGCTCGGTAGCAGCTCATCTTTAAGTTAAGCTCAAATCTCTCTTTATCACATCTACTGTGATGTTCCTCACCTCCATCTCCTCCACTCTGTTCTTACTGCCTCCATCATCAGACCTCATATTAGAGTCAGCAACAAAAGTTGCCACTTAGAAACTGCTCCCACATGACAGCCCGCTCAACAAAACCTTCTCTGTAGGCCGTCACTGAACCTGACAGATGGCCTTCAGCTCGGGCTGATTGTTCTCAATTAGTGCTTCTCCCTTAATTAGTGCTAATACAGCTTGAACTGTCCTCTTTCTTCAGCACAGCGTTTCACTCCCTCTGATGGTGGTGTTTATTTCTTGCCCTGTTTTTATGTGGAAACTGTACCGAGGGGCTGGTGGGGTGGGTGGGAGGGCACCTGTCAGCTGGCTCCGCCGGTCGGAAAGCGTGGCGTGCTAAAAGCGGTCCGTAGCCGGCAGCACCAGGCCCCCCCTGCATGTGGAAGGAATGCGCCCCACGCGCTCTGCAGCAAATCAATCCGCCGTTAAAAGGCGCGGGAGGCCGAGCCCTCGCCAGCCCATCCCCTCGCTCGGCTGCCCAGCGTGTTTTCCTTTCTTGACCCGTCAGCTGGTGTCAGTTACGTGGAGCTCTCGGCCCTCGACCCTGCCAGCTGCTCGGCCGCTATGGCTGCTCTGTATTTTGCTGGTTGACGTAGCAAACCGGACGTCTGGCAACCCCACAGAGTCCTTTGACTGGTACGTGAAATGACCACCTTGTTTTTAAGCAACATGTAAGGACAGGAATGAAGTAGAGTCTAGAACTGCTTACCAGAGGAGTTGGACCGCCGTGTTTAACCCATCCATGCATTGAAACATACACACACACACACACTAGGGGGCACTAGGTGAGCGCACTTGCCCAGGTGCAAGTGGTGGGCAGGCCTATCCACAGCAGCCAGGGAGCAGTTGGGGGTCAGGTGTCTTGCTCAAGGGCACTTTGGTCGATTAATGTTGGTTCAGGGCATTGAACCAGCGACCTTCTGGTCACAAGGCTGGTTCCCTAGCCTCCAGCCCACGACTGCCCAGAAGTATAATTTGTCCGACACCCATGCAGACTTAGGGAGAAGATGAAAGGATCTTGGCTACCCAGCAGAATCGAACCCAGGCTATTATTCCTGTGAGGCAGTGGCGCCACCATCGGGCAGCCAAAGTGGTTCTCACATGAGCAAACATGCAGGAATTGTTTACTAGCTAACAAATGCTACTAACAAAACCTTTAAAAACTTTTTTTAAACATTCTGTTTATTGGGAAAACAAGGATTTACAAACAGCCGTCCAATAAATACACAGTTTTATTATTCACAGTTAATTATTCTAAATATATCCTCCCACCCCCCCATGTTTTTTTATATATATATATATATATATATATATATATATATATATATATATATATATAAAAAACATAGGCAGGAAAAATGGGAATTTGAAAAAAATAAAATAAAATAATTAATGAATTAAAAAAAAAGAATTAAGTTGTGATTACTGTGATGTAGGGCAACGTCTTTAAGCCAACATTCAAATGAACACCTTTCAAAGATGCTTCACAGACACTTTTTAATCTAGTGACCTCTAGAAGGGTCAGTGTTGTAATGTTATGTGGAGCAGCCAACCATCTTGATCATAACTGATAAGTAAGTCTTATTGAGTAAGGACGTTGGGTACAGAAGGAAGCGTAGTGGAAAGTCAGAATTCCAGTAGTCCAGTAGAAAAAAGCTATATGCTAGAAAAGGACCAATCAGCGTTTATGAGGTCGATTCCGATCACTGATCACCTTTCAGCGCGATCGACTTATAACCGATACCGATCGAAGGCGGGGCTATATGCCACGGCAGGGCTACATGTAGTTATCAGCACAAGAAAGTCATGAAACCTGGTCTAAACTGGTTTATTACCATTTTTAACCAGCTCGTATGAAACAGCATAATATTATTATCTAAATTAGAAGAAAATAAACAAAGTAAATCAAATAAATGTCCCCAATAATCCTGCTATCATTACATTTAGACCCTTAGTTTAAAACAAAAAAGCTAATTAAATAAATACAGTAAAAACTGCAGTCATTAAACTCAGACACTGTTATTTTAAACTAAATCTGTAATCATTAAATGTAGAATATTGAATTGTTGCTGCTGTTCTGTTGGTACCGGTCAGATCTGGTCTGTATGGTGTTCTGGGTTATTAGTTTTGTGTTAGCTGTGTGTGCTAGCTCTGCTGTTTACTGATACTCACTGTGTTCAGCTGTGTGAAATAAAAATAAAGTATCTCATTAGTAGTGTTAAATGTCTTGGTTCTCCAATGAGACACATTGTTTTTACTAATTTTACTAAATGTCCTGGATGAGTCTGAGTCACATACGGTAACAAACTGCCAGACGGACGCAACGCAAACTGTTCTCGCGAACAGTCGAAAGTGAAAGGTTATGTGTTTCCACCTAGTGGTTCAGGTAGGAACTGCAGGGAGCTGGCCTAAGGGGGTTTCAATGAAACACTAGCTAGAAATACAGAAATTAGGCTCATTTGTTTAACGCCATCGTTCGGCTCTCGGGATCTGCTAAATTGCGGAAATATCGGCCAATCACCGATCACATATTTTAATTAAAAATCAGCCGATACCGATACATAGCTGATCGATCTTTCCATCTCTAATATATGCTCCTCTGGGTATAGCATCTGTGGTGCATTATAAAGGTTCCTAGTACGAAGTCCTGTAGAAACAGCCTTTACACTAACGCTTCCATCAAAAACACTTATTTCAGTGCAGTTAATGATATACACAGTCGAGTCACATTATTATGACCACCAGATAATATCCAGAGTGACCGCCGTGTGCAGCCCAGACAGCAGCTAGACGGACTGGGAGACTCAGTAAGGCCCTGGTAGGTGGTCACAGGTATCTGGAGGTATCATGCTGACTGCAATGCATCCCACAGCTGCTGGAGGGAGCTGGAGGAGGATCGATAGAGCCAACACCTCCATCCAGGTGGTCCCACAGAGGCTCAATTTGGGGAATTAGAGGTCCAGGGTAGTACTTGGAATTGTTGGTCAGCTCTATCAACCAATGTGGGACATTTCTAGTCGTGTGATGTGTCGCATTGTCTCGCTGGAAGATCCCATCCACCTCAGAGAAGACCATCAGCATGTATGGTGTACGTGACCTGCAAGGATGTATTTAAACCCACATGGATGAGTGGGTCCAGAGAATGCCACAAAAACATGTAAAAAGTGGTCATAATAATGTGACTGTGTAGTTAAGAAGCTTCATCTGTGCTCATCTGTATTAGTGTGTAATCAATATGCCTTTAAAGGGACCAAAAAAATTTAAGCAAACAATGGTGGGGTTTCCCTTTAGGTACAAATGGACATGAGTGTTGTGTGTAGGATGTTCAGGTTTTGTAGCTTCTGGTTTTTAGAGAGTCTGTTCTGCGAGCACCTTCAGATTGTTAGAAGCACTTAGAAAGCAGTAAATGCTGTCTGCAAATGCAGCCTTGCATTATTTATACTCCCTGCTGAGTCCCGCGTGGCTGCGGAGGGCCTGCAAGAAATTGGTCCACATATTAGAACGCAGAAATGCTGAGTTTCCTTCTCACTAACATCTCGTTCATGAAGCAGAGCCAGACAAATATTTACATTTAGGTTTGCGCAAATGTAATAGGCCCTGTTGTTTATATAAGTATTACATTCGCCTGGATTGGTTTCAGTGCTTGCTGGTCACCGCGTGCTGAAGCAGGAGATTGTTGCACACAGGGATACAGTACCTGTACCCATTCCTTTATTCCTTTACTTCATTCCATTTCCAGTCCAAACCAGTACAAGGTCTTTCTGGGAGAGAGAAGATCATCCACTTACATACGAAGGAATGGGGCTCTTAACAAGCCAGCAAGGTCTGGTGGACCACCGGAACTGACCCACTTTCATATTTGAGAGAAAGAACATCTATCTGTCTGTCTGTCTGTCTGTCTGTCTGTCTGTCTGTCTGTCTGTCTGTCTGTCTGTCTATCTATCTATCTGTCTATCTGTCTATCTGTCTATCTATCTATCTATCTATCTATCTGTCTATCTGTCTATCTATCTATCTATCTATCTCTCTGTCTATCTATCTATCTATCTATCTATCTAGGTCTGTCTGTCTATCTATCTATCTATCTATCTATCTATCTATCTATCTATCTATCTATCTATCTATCTATCTATCTAGGTCTATCTGTCTGTCTATCTATCTATCCTCTTGTCTGTCTATCTATCTATCTGTCTATCTATCTGTCTGTCTGTTTGTCCTCCTATCTATCTATCTATCTATCTATCTATCTATCTATCTATCTATCTATCTATCTATCTATCTAGGTCTGTCTGTCTGTGTTTATCTATCTATCTATCTATCTATCTATCTATCTATCTAGGTCTATCTATCTATCTATCTATCTATCTATCTATCTATCTATCTATCTTCTGTCTGTCTGTCTGTCCTCCTATCTATCTATCTATCTATCTATCTATCTATCTATCTATCTATCTAGGTCTGTCTGTCTGTCTGTGTTGATCTATCTATCTATCTAGGTCTGTCTGTCTGTGTTTATCTATCTATCTATCTATCTATCTAGGTCTATCTATCTATCTATCTATCTATCTATCTATCTTCTGTCTGTCCTCCTATCTATCTATCTATCTATCTATCTATCTATCTATCTATCTATCTATCTATCTATCTATCTAGGTCTGTCTGTCTGTGTTTATCTATCTATCTATCTATCTATCTATCTATCTATCTATCTATCTATCTATCTATCTATCTATCTAGGTCTGTCTGTCTGTGTTTATCTATCTATCTATCTATCTATCTATCTATCTATCTATCTATCTATCTATCTATCTATCTATCTATCTATCTATCTATCTATCTGTCTGTCTGTCTGTATATAACAGTTCAGGAACATAAGCAGTTCAGGAATAGAGGTGTGACAGTGTTAGATGTAGGGAGTCAGTGCTGTATGGTAGAGTCAGACTGTGTGAGTGAAGGTAGTAGGTAGCTGACGGTGTGTAGAACACTGGATGTGCTGGAAGTCATGCTCAGTATATAGAATGTGCTGCACTTCAGCCAGCCTTCGCCACTTGTACACACACACACACACACACACACACACCCACACAGAGTTACATCTATACTGTTTAAATGCTCTGCTGTATCTTAATGAAAGGCCTTGTGTTGTTCTCGCCTAAAGCACTAGTGAGTGTCCTTCACATCAGGAAGTGGGCGAGAGCTCCCTGAGGAGCGCAGAGAGCCGCAGGAAGTGCACTTCAGCACTGACACATCCAGTGTGTGTTGGTGCAAAGGAGAGTGTTTATGAAGACATGTGATTGTGTGTATGTGTTGCTGCATATTAGAGGCAGCTCAGGCCTGGATCATTAACTTAATGGTCTCTAGGCTCAGATGTTTGAAAGGCTCCCACCTGCCAAGCATTGTTGGTGGTCTTGGAATATTTTATGAATTATATATATATATATATATATATATATATATATATATATATATATGCGCCCTATCCACTCTATTAGACACTCCTACTACTTGCTGGTCCACCTTGTAGATGTAAAGTCAGAGACAGTAGCTCATCTGCTGCTGCACAGTTTGTGTTCTCTAGTCCTTCATCAGTGGACACAGGACGCCGCCCACAGGACACTGCTGTCTGGATAGTTTTGGTTGGTGGACGATTCTCAGTCCAGCACTGCTGTGTCTGATCCACTCACACCAGTACAACACACACTACTAACACACCACCACCACGTCAGTGTCACTGCAGTGCTGAGAATGACCCACCTCCCTAATAGTATCTGCTCTGTGGTGGTCCTGTGGGGGTCCTGATCATTAAAGAACAGAGTAATAAAGTATACAGAGAATCAGATGAACTACAGTCTGTAAGTGGAGCTCCTGTATGTGCAAGAGTTTTAGGCCTTTGGGTACATTTTTCAATGCTATTAATACTATTTAAAACATTAAAAATAGTTCAAAGTAAAAGTAGTATTAAATACTTAGTTAGTATTAATACAGTGAGTAGTTCTTCTACATACGTCAGTGTTTATTTAACTCTTTCCAAGCTTCTCCTAAACAACCCAGTATTATTATCAGTTCTCATCTAATACCTGCTTTGACTGCTCAGTACTTCATTAAGCTAAATCAAGATTTGCTGCTGAAGGAACTGAACACATTCATACAATGTCTGGGGCGTCCAGGAGAAATCTGGAACCTAACTTTGTTCTTCAAACTGGATCAAGATCTGATCTACTTCTCTCACAATAACATATTCATGATACTTTGTATTGTATGTATTATTATTTACATCTGTTATATAGTTAGGGTTGTGCCATATCGTATCGTACACAATAATATCGCCAACATTTTTTTATATGGTGAACGATATTATACCCTGAAATATCGTACCATATCACCCATCCCTAATTATCACACCAGGTACTACTTTTACTGTTTTTAGCTAAAAAAATCACTCTTTTCTCATTTCCCATTATATATCTACTAGAGACAGAGTTTATCTGTCCAGTATCATTCATTCTACTTCAATCCTGGATATATGGAGATATTTGGAGTGCATTATTTAGTATCAAGACATTCTGGATCATTGATTCTGTTACAATTTGATATATTATTGTATTTTTTAATATCTTAGTTAGGGGTGTGCCGTTTTGTTGCAGTAGTGTATGCTTGAAATATATATTTTTTAATTCAATGTTTTGTCATATCGCCAAGACTATCATTATCACAAAAATACCATAAAGTATCGTGATATTATTGTAGGGCCATATCACCCACCCCTAGCTCTAATGATATCTGGTGTTCTTACTGGTGAACATACACTCTTTTAAACTATCAGCTTAGACTTTTGCAGTAGTTTATATAAATAACTCTGATTTAACAACTGGAATTGTGTCCAGTACACAATTTTCCGAGCTGGTCAGTCAAATCATGAACTTTCATGCCAGTGCGCCGACGCGGACCGCTGAATCTCACCATCGCTGGCTTGGATGTGTACTAGTGTGTGAGTGGGCTCTATGCTCACAGGCTCTAAGCTGTTAATGCCATTAAGAAGCTGAGTGTGAGGTCCGTCTGTAGCACTAATCCTCTTTGGCTGTGGTCAGGTTCACTGCCCTGTTCAACACTTTGAACTGGCGGTCGTGGCTCTTCATTCCCAGCAGCTGTGGTGCGGCGTATATGGCGTGTGCTGAGAAGAGCCGTAGTGGTGGTGGGAGTGGTGCTGTGTCTGAGTGGGCTCAGACTTGGACATTCAGCTCTTCTCATCTGCTGGACACGGCCGTGGGCTCTGATGTCTCCCTCCTGAATCTCATCCCAGCCGAATGGGGGGCATTAGGATAATCTCTAATTACCCAGAGAGGCCTGTTACCCTCAGCTTTCAAGAGTAGTTAACTGTGTGGTGGAGGTAGTGAAAGACTCACCTGGTTCCAGGTCGTTAGATATACCGCCGCTAGCCAAACTAACTTTCTCTCTTTACTCTTCCTGAGGTAATGACTGTCCTCCCGTCTGTTGAACGCTGTTGGGGGACTGACCATTAGGACCTCCTCCCCACCATCACCAGCCAGCTCTCCTGTCCATTAGTGTCAACTGCTACACCCTCAGTTACATCACTGTACACCATCCAGATGTACCAGCATTGAGATAGGATGGGACTGTTTCAGCTCACGCCCACTTTACATAAAGACTCAGTCAGAGACTGCCTCAGTCAGAGACTGCCTCAGTCAGAGACGGCCTCTACCTCTGCAGCTTCTAAAGCTTTTACCATCTAGACTTCAAACAGACTCTTTTCTTTGGTATTTAGTTTATTAAACTGTAAATACTGTTTGATCAAAGGAGGATGGGTCTCCGCTTGTGAGTCTGGTTCCTCCCAAGGTTTCTTCCTCCAGTCTGAGGGAGGTGTTCTTGCCACTGTTGCCTCTGGTTTGCTCACTGGGGGGGGGTATATGTTGAAACTGTCTGTTTTCAAAACTCTGTAAAGCTGCTTTGAGACACCATCGTTGTAATATAAATAAACTTAACTTCGATAGCTGAAAGTTAGAGAGCCTGACATAATTGCGTGTAAAAGTTTTATTCGTCCTCAGCTCGTCTTACTCAGAGTCATCCTCGTTGATGTGTGTCCTATGCCTCTGGGTCTCTCTCGCTCCTACGAAGCTGTTCGTGGAATGTAGTGGCCTCAATACTAAAGGAACACAAACGATAAATCTGTCTGGTCTGGCCAGTGATCTCTGTGCTGCGTCCAGGTTTTTTACAAATATAGTTCCGACTCTGAGGCCCTGTGACTTGCCTCAGTTGTTTATGCGTCATGCATCAATGTGGCTCAGTGTTCAGTTTTCCAGTGTTTCAGAAATTAAGAGGGAAAAAAAGAATAAACAGATAATATTAAGTTAGTATATGTCATCGCTGTCCAATGAAGTATCTCCAAAATTGCAACTTTACAGGAGAGAACAAAAACATACTTTACTTTCAATGTCAAAGTCTATGGAACCAGATTTTTTTTCAAGCTATTTTGGAGCATTTCTATTGGTCCATTCATCCCGAAATTTTCACACGATGTAAACAACCATCGGTGATGTAGAAAACTGAAAATTGACAAAAATGAAGGTACATGTTTTTCATTGGACAACAACGATATAGTCTTGGAGATGGACCGATCAGCGTTTTAGAAGTCAATAGAGGGCGGGGCTATATTCCACGGCAGGGCTACCTGTAGTTATTATCACAAGCAAGTCATGAAACTTGATCTAAACTGATTTATTACCATTTTTAACGAGCTCATATGAAACAGCATAATATTTTTAACTAAATTAACAGTAAATAAACAAAGTACATCAAACAAATATCCCCAATACTGGGTTTAGCCATGCTTTTGGGCCCTAGCCATGCTTTTGGGGGCCCTAGCCATGCTTTTGGACCCCTTATGAAAATGAACAAGGCATTGTGGCACTGCTCTGACTTCAACTTCTGGCTATTAGGGGTCCTAAAAATGAGGGGGCATAATTTTAGAGGGCCCTGGTTATGACAGCCCCTACCAGGGGGCCCTAGAGAAGAGCAGGGCATACCATTAGAGGGCCCTTGATCACAAGGGGCGCAGGTTGGGGGGGCTATCCCAGACTATCCCAGACTATCCTTAATCCGTCCTTGATCCCACCCCATTCAAAACCAGGGTAGCCCAACCCCATAACTGAACACCCCTTTGGATTAAAGAGTATTTGTTTTGTTGTTTTTTTTAAAAATATGCTTCTTGTGGGACAAAGCAGACGAGTGAGCAGCGCATATAATCTGCATTTATGATATTGCATTTGCAGCCTGAAATCAGGTCAGGCGGACTAATCCTAACATGGGTTGGGTGGGGGGTGGATGTCGGGGTGGGGGGTGCGTCTGCTTGGGCTTTCATGCTGCGTGAGGGAGCGAATGCTATTTTTTTACATCCACAATTGCCTAAAAATATCCTCACGTTGACCTGCGAGATCATAGGCTGGTCATGTACTATAATAGAGAAAGATTGTATTGTTGTAATTGTTGTGTTATTGTCTTTAGAGGTGTCAGGAACATACTACGCACTAGAGCTGTGTATTGGCAAGAATCTGGTGATACAATACATATCGTGATACAGCGGTAACTGCGATTTTGCAAGCGAAGTGATATATTGATATTTTTCAGATCTTGCTAGAGATGGAAGGACCGATCGATTTTATTAAACAAATGAGCCTAATATTTCTGTATTTTCAGCTAGTGATTCATCCAGGAAGAGGAGAACCCCTTCCGGCCAGCTTCCTGCAATTCTTATCTGAACCACTAGGTGGAAATACACACCCTTTCATTTTCCACAGACTGACTGAAGCAGCGGCCTCGCGAGAACAGCATGTGCTGATAGAAAACATGTCGTCCGTCTGGCAGTGTTTACCGTATGTGCCGTTTTTAGAACTAGTAAAACCACCACGCGGCTGAATACAGTGAGTATCAGTAAACAGCAGAGCTAGCACACACAGCTAACACAAAACAAACAACCCAGAACACCTACAGACCAGATCTGACCGGTACCAACAGAACAGCAGCAACAATTCAATATTCTACATTTAATGATTACAGATTTAAAATAACAGAGTCTGAGTTTAATGACTGCAGTTCTGACTGTATTTATTTAATTAGCTTTTTTAGTTTTAAATTAAGGGTCTGATTGCAGTATTGGGGATATTTGTTTGATGTACTTTGTTTATTTTCTGTTAATTTAGTTAAAATATTATACTGTTTCTTATGAGCTCGTTAAAAATGGTAATAAACCAGTTTAGACCATGTTTCATGACTTGCTTCCGCAAATAACTACATGTAGCCCTGCTGTGGCATATAGCCCCGCCCTCAATCGGTATCGGCCGATTGTGCTGAAAGGTGATTGGCGATTGGAATTGGCCTTAAAAACGCTGATCGGTCCATCTCTAGATATTACTATTAAAACACACCACAATATGAACAGGTTTGTCAATGCTTACAATAGCATTGCGCCCTTGTGCTGCTTGTTAATGTTGGAGTGGAGCTAAAAATGGATTACAACACTGCCATCTAGTGGTCAGACGTTTAAACACAACACACACTAATTCACTGTCTGCCAGGAATCTGTGTATCGATATTGTGTCTTTGAGAATCGATACAGTATCACTAAACATAATATCCTCATATTCGATATTAAGATTTTTCTTACACCCCTACTACGCACTGATTAAGACGATGGCTGTAGATGTATGAGGGCTAAAGTGACCCACCGTTAAATGGCCTCGATTTGTCTCTGTGTTTCTCGCCGAATGTACAAGACACTTGAGACAGGAAATGAGTCCTAATTTGCGTGCCGTGGTGGGATTTGAGAGCGCTGTCTCGTCTAGGCGTCGGCTGTCTGGACACGGTCCAGGCGTGGCGAGCAGGCGAGATCTTGTGCGCTGTTTACTGCGATCGTAAACACGCAGCGGATGAGGGCGACGGTTTGAGCTCAGTTTTGTATGTACAACGTTGGACAAATATTAATAATGAGCACAGCGAGTTCTCGCAGCTCCTGGGAGGAAGCAGCGCGCTTACACATCCAAGATAACTTATGGTGACCTCAGCCTCTCTGCTCGTGTGTTGTAGGTCTGTTCCCTGACGTCGGAGGTGGCTACTTCCTCCCGAGGCTCCAGGGAAAGCTGGGGCTATTCCTGGCCCTGACTGGGTTCAGGCTCAAGGGCCGAGACGTCCAGAGGGCAGGAGTGGCCACACATTTCGTGGAGTCAGAGAAGGTACTGCACATGGGGTGTCAGTGGTGGGCACTGAGTAACATAGCAATAGTACAGCAAGATATTAAATTTGATTCACTGTTCCACAATCATGGATCATCCAAACAAGCAGATCCTGAGATAGATTTGGATCACGTTTGGGTTGCCAAGTAGAGGAGGCACTATTGTGCTTTGAATTAGGTGGATATTATAGTTGCAGTGTTATAGGACTGATGATGGTGCCCCCTTCTGGAGGAGTTTTAGACTGCTCAATGTGAGTGAGTGAGGCGCTTTGCATCAGGAGGTGCAGACATGAACTGCACATGAAATGTAAACACATCAGCTCATTAAACAACTGTGTACTTACTCGAGTGATTACTTTAGAGAGTATTAGTTAGAGAGTATAGAAGAACATATAGCACAGCAGTAATAACTAGAACAGTGCATTTCCCGAAAGACGGTTGCACAGCTCCAGCAGTGCAAGAACAGGGGATGAATAAACGACAAGTAGAGGAGTGCGGGTCAGTGTGTTTGGGGATCTGCTCTGAGTGAGTACAGGCAGTTTGAAGACTGTAGGTTAAATGAAACCATAAGGTTGGGGAGTGTGACTGAAAATGAATGGGACCCTATGGGGGAAAAAGAGGGATGGAAAAAAACGGCAAACAGACGAGTGCAGGTTAAACCAACACTGCAGTCGTGGTCGGGGGTCTGTCCTGAGTCAGTGTATGTAAAACGGTGTCTGTGGGTTTTGCAGAAGTTCAGTAGATTGGCGTACACTTTCCTATCCTATTCATTCTCTATGGGAGAAAAATGTGGGGAAAAAAATATGTTGTTGTCCGGAATTCATGCATCTAATCAAAAAGTTGTATACAAACCTGAATCAGACAACCATTACACCACCATACTAACCACTACACCACCATACTAACCACTACACCACCACACTAACCACTACACCACCATACTAACCATTACACCACCATACTAACCACTACACCACCACACTAACCACTACACCACCATACTAACCACTACACCACCATACTAACCACTACACCACCACACTAACCACTACACCACCATACTAACCACTACACCACCATACTAACCACTACACCACCACACTAACCACTACACCACCAAACTAACCACTAAACCACCGTACTAACCACTACACCACCATACTAACCACTACACCACCATACTAACCACTACACCACCATACTAACCACTACACCACCATACTAACCACTACACCACCATACTGACCACTACACCACCATACTAACCACTACACCACCATACTAACCACTACACCACCACACTAACCACTACACCACCAAACTAACCACTAAACCACCGTACTAACCACTACACCACCATACTAACCACTACACCACCATACTAACCACTACACCACCATACTAACCACTACACCACCATACTGACCATTACACCACCTTACTAACAACTACACCACCATACTAACCATTACACCACCATACTAACCACTACACCACCGTACTAACCACTACACCACCGTACTAACCACTACACCACCATACTAACCACTACACCACCGTACTAACCACTACACCACCGTACTAACCACTACACCACCATACTAATCATTACACCACCGTACTAACATTACACCACCGTACTAACCACTACACCACCATACTAACCACTACACCACCGTACTGACCACTACACCACCATACTAACTACTACACCACCATACTAACCACTACACCACCGTACTAACCACTACACCACCATACTAACCATTACACCACCATACTAACCACTACACCACCATACTAACCACTACACCACCATACTGACCACTACACCACCATACTAACCACTACACCACCATACTAACCACTACACCACCATACTGACCACTACACCACCATACTAACCACTACACCACCGTACTAACCACTACACCACCGTACTAACCACTACACCACCACACTAACCACTACACCACCATACTAACCACTACAACACCGTACTAACCACTACACCACCGTACTAACCACTACACCACCGTACTAACCACTACACCTCCATACTAACCACTACAACACCGTACTAACCACTACACCACCGTACTAACCACTACACCACCATACTAACCACTACACCACCGTACTAACCACTACACCACCATACTAACCACTACACCACCATACTGACCACTACACCACCATACTGACCACTACACCACCATACTGACCACTACACCACCGTACTAACCACTACACCACCGTACTGACCACTACAACACCGTACTACGCCTCTTTAAATATCTTTGAATAGCATATTCATGGCGGAGGGGTACATGTGGGATGTTGTAAGACAAAATATTCCCAAAATAACTTTTTCCCAGGTTTAGTGATTCTTTATTATTATTTTATAAAAAATTTGTGTAGGTTCGCTGCTCATTCTGGGTTAGACATAAATGACAGTATTTGTAAACACTGGGACCCCTGGTTACCATCAGCCCCTCTTTAAACAAATCAGTTGGTTGGTTTTTCTGCAGTGAACCGTCTCAGATCAGACTTTAATGACTTCTCAGCACTCGAATTCTAAAAAACCAGCCCAGTTCTCTCGTTCCACCCGACTCGGCCTTCGGCCTTCGGTTAGTTTCTGACATGAGTCAGCGTGTTTTCTGTCCAGTCAGTGGCCTGTGGGCGGGGCAGCGGGAGGTAGCCGAGTCCTGGCACCTACAGCAGCCTGTGTGCCAGCCTAAGGTGGCAGTGGCGATGTTAAAGCACGGGCACTGCCAGAGACAGAGGGCAGCGCAGGACAACGCCTACGACTCTCCACCGTCTAAGGACAGCCCGTTTGCAGGGAACAGCAGGAGTGCTACATAAAAATACCAGCTCAGGTTCAGAGCAGCGGAGCCGCTATACTCACAGCACTGAACATAAGAAACTATATATATATATATATATATATATATATATATATATATATATATATATATATATATATATATATATATATATATATATATATATCATAAGAAAATAACCCTGCAACAGTCTGTAAAACCACTGATTATATTTATTATGCAGTTTTATTCATTATAGTTTTATATATAATTATTATATATAATTATTATATATAATTAACATATAATTATAGTTATATATTATAGTTTTATTAATATGCAAATCAGTGATATTGTAGTTTAGTTTAAAGGCTAAGCAGCAGCTGATATGAAAATGTCCAACACATCACTACAGCGGAGTCTGAGATCCTAACTTGTGAGTATTAAAAGTCAGAAAACATTTTATTTTAAACAAAATCAAGAAATACGGCTTAAAAGTTCAAAAACTGTTGTAGGCGTCGTGTGTGATGTACATGGTGGACAACAACGCTAGAAGATGTATTTACAGCAATACATAAAATAACCCAAAGACCCCCAGATATCCAGAAAGTGGACTAAATCTGTCAACTTTAAACAGACACACTGGAAAGCACCCCCCTCTCACTCCGTCACCTTTAGATCATTTCAGTCTGAAGATTATCACTATGGGACGTAGGCTTACACGACGACTGGATCTTAAGTCTGACGCTGTTCAACAATATGGGCGTGTAGGAAACCAGCGAGAGGAGTTCAAGACCCTCCGTGTACGTGGAGGTAAACCAGGTAAGCTCAGTTACTGAGCCTGCTTTAGCTGATGTTAGCTAACGTTAGCTTCACTTGCTAAGTTCTGTGGTTATGCTAAGCTAACGTAGCTGAGTTATGAAGATGTATAGAGTCGTATGAGAGCGAGTTCACTTTAATCATATCTACTACAATAACTGTACCTCTATATCTGAGTTTAGCTGGTTGCTAGGCTGGTTGCTAGGCTGTTGTCATGAATAATGTTGGTTATTTAGCTAGATACTGTTTACACTCAGGATGGGCTGCTGTTGTGGGTGTGGTTTGTCTAAAAGTATCAGGACTAAGTGATATGGTGGTCTAAAAGTCTCAGGACTAAGTGATATGGTGGTCTAAAAGTCTCAGGACTAAGTGATATGGTGGTCTAAAAGTATCAGGACCAAGTGATATGGTGGTCTAAAAGTATCAGGACTAAGTGATATGGTGGTCTAAAAGTATCAGGACTAAGTGATATGGTGGTCTAAAAGTATCAGGACTAAGTGATATGGTGGTCTAAAAGTATCAGGACTAAGTGATATGGTGGTCTAAAAGTGTCAGGACTAAGTGATATGGTGGTCTAAAGGTATCAGGAATAAGTGATATGGTGGTCTAAAAGTATCAGGACTAAGTGATATGGTGGTCTAAAAGTCTCAGGACTAAGTGATATGGTGGTCTAAAGGTATCAGGACTAAGTGATATGGTGGTCTAAAAGTCTCAGGCCTAAGTGATATGGTGGTCTAAAAGTGTCAGGACTAAGTGATATGGTGGTCTAAAAGTATCAGGACTAAGTGATATGGTGGTCTAAAAGTATCAGGACTAAGTGATATGGTGGTCTAAAAGTCTCAGGCCTAAGTGATATGGTGGTCTAAAAGTATCAGGCCTAAGTGATATGGTGGTCTAAAAGTATCAGGACTAAGTGATATGGTGGTCTAAAAGTCTCAGGACTAAGTGATATGGTGGTCTAAAAGTCTCAGGACTAAGTGATATGGTGGTCTAAAAGTCTCAGGACTAAGTGATATGGTGGTCTATTTCTACATTACAGCTCTTTCAGATTCAAATTCAGAAATATCACCAGAATCTGAAGAAGCAGCTCTGAAACATTCTCAGTCCCAGTCAGTCTGTTCTACCGCCGCGCTGTCCACCAGTGATGTCACACGGTAGCGTTCAGGAGTTTCCGTAGCGAGCTCGGGTTTTTCCATCTCTTTAATTAAAATTGTCTATTTTAAAGCAAATTAAGCAGCAAATTTCATACACTGACTCAGAGCAGACCCCCAAACTCTAATCCACAGACCTACTGACCTGCACTCCTCCATTTGTCGTTTATTCATCTCTTGTTCATCCCATAGGGTCGCATTCATCTTTGGCTGAACCCAAACATCACAGTTTTATTTAACCTACAGCCTCCAAACTGTCTGTACTCACTCAGAGCAGATCCCCAACCTCTAATCCACAGACATACTGACCCGCACTCCTCTATTTGTCGTTTATGCGCAACCATCCTGCATTTCCTTCAGGAAATGTACGTTTCTATTATTCCTGTTATTATTTTAATACTTTAATACCTTTTATGCCTATTGTTTAATTTTTTTTTTCCAAATTTCAAGTTCCATTAAAATTTTTTGTATTTTATTTTAACATTAGTATTTTACAGTATATGTAGTTTTTGCATGTGCAAGTTAAAAGTTTAATAAAAATATGAAACAAAGAAAGCTAAGCTTTAAAATGCCTTAACAAATACTTTTATTGTTATTATTATTATTATTATTATTATTATTATTTAGGGGTGTGTTTAAAAAATAGATTTTTCGATTGAAATCGATCTTTATCCGATATTGATTTGTATAAACCAGAGATCGATCTTTAAAATTTGCATTCCAGCATTCAAAGTCTCGCGTGAAGGCACCCCAGAACTTGAAAGCAGGTGTCTGGCTACATTTTGGATTCAGAAACATATTATTATTATTATATAAACATATTATTATTAATATTAACATATTATTGTAACTGAAATATCCCTAAATTAATCCATATTGAATTGAATCGAATCAGAAATCGAATTGAATTGGGACCTTGTGAATTGGGATCGAATCGATCTGGGAAATCAGTGGCGATACCCAGCCTTCTTATTATTATTATTATGATGATGATGATTGTTGTTGTTAATATTATTATTATTATTATTATTATACTATTTAGCAGTTTCCTTAAAATTAATAAGATACACCTACAAGTATTCTAGCATGCTCTGTGTGCGTGAAAGCCGTTTTAAGCATCAGCACCATCTCTGTTTATATGCCGGCTGTACTGAATAATTGTACTGATGAATCAGTTCCATGTAAACACAACCAGCTCATAGTCCCGCACTGGACTCAGTTCCAGAACAGCAAACTCCAACATGAACCTCGCTTCTCTGGCCCTCAGCCTGGCTCAGCTCAGCCGTCTGCTGTCATGCTTGGCTCTCGCTGTGTCCGAATAGGAGATGTTGACTTGCTCTTGCTGTCACTCTGCCTGCAGCTCGGTGCCCTTGAGAAGGACCTGGTGGAGCTGAGGTCTCCCTCCGTCGGTGACGTGGCGCAAGTCCTGAACACTTATCAGGACCAGGTACGTACCAGAGGTCTCTTTTGTTTACTTCCCAAACAGATCACACCTCAGGCCTCGCCGCTCCGCCACCTGCGTTCTCGCCGCCACGGCCCGGCCACTGCTGAGATGCTGAGACACGCCGGCGGTCAAAAGTTTGGAGACGCCTTGCCTTTTTAAATGTGTGTTAGACTTTCAGTGAAGTGAAAACAGAACCTGTAAAATGAACACCAGGAGAGGGCTGTCTCAGGGTGTTGGGTATTTGTTTATAAACACTCCTTATCTTCTCTACTGAGAGCAGCTTTGGCCTAATTCATTATTCGGCAGGTTTTGTTGAAGCCTCATGCTGGAAGCTGGTTGAAACACCTGAAAGGTTTGAGTGCTGACATTAAAACGAGGGTATATGGTGTCTTCAGTCCCGGCGGTGGGCCTTGGTCAGAGGTTTCAGGGTCAGGTTTATTTGTGTAGCGCTTTTTACAATGATGTCACAAAGCAGCTTTACAGAAGTTTGAAAACATGAAGTCACAGCATGTATCCCTGTGTCTGTTGATGCAGTTATAATAATAATAATAATAATAATAATAATAATCCATTGTATACGGTGCATCCGGAGAGTATTTACAAAGCTTCCCTTTTTCCACATTTTGTTATGTTACAGCCTTATTCTAAAATAGATTAAATTAATTTCTACACACTCTACACCAGGGGTATTTAATTAGAGTTCAGTAAGGTCCAGTTAGAGGAGATCTCCTCAGGCCAAGGTCCGGACCGCCATCATTTCTGACTTGTGTTATAATTCAGTGGCGTATCCTGTTTACTGATGTAGCCTTTTTTGCTTTTTGTCATTGCTTTAATTAAAAACAGGGGCTACATTCAAAATGCTTTTGGAAAAAAAGTGCATTATAAAGTGTTTATTTATTATAAAAAAAATCAATAAAATGTTTAGTCTTGTTAACTGAGTTTCACATCTTAACAGTTTATCTCCCTCTCGTAGTCCTCCACACTTTGTCTTGTTCAGTGAGAGAAGTGAGCTCTTGGTGGTCCAGCCAGGACTTTAAACCTGGGCTGAAACTGTGTTAGGACCATTCTCACACACACATGAGATATCCGGAACGTTCTGTGTGGAGTGTGCATGTTCTCTCCTTGCTTGAGTGGGTTCCTCCGGGTACTCCGGTTTCCTCCCACAGTCCAAACACATGCATGTTAGGATCCTCACTCTAAACTGATCGTAGGTGTGAGTGTGTGTTAGCCATGCGGATGGCCTGGCAACCTGTCCATGGCCTGATGATGCTGGGATTGGCTGCAGCCCCCCACGACCCTGACTAGTGGCATAAAAACTCTGATCGGTCCATCTCTAGTATAAATGAACAGTTTTCAACTAAATTGCCGAGAGCTTTAAAATGCTGGATGTGTCCAAAATGTTTATTTGTCATTAGCACATCATGTCAGGACATAACATGCATTGAAATGTTTGGGGTGAGGCTCAAATACAGCAGGGCAGCTTTATATATGTAAAAACAGTGCAAACACACAATAAATAGACAATATTAAAGTGTATATATATATATATATATATATATATATATATATATATATATATATATATATATATATATATATATATATATATATATTTAGTAATAACTGAAATATGTAAAGGACTATACAAAACATACACAAGATATATATACATAAGAATGGTAAATGTACCTAAAAGTTATGGCACATTTTATATGTTATGTGTTTCCAATTACACTAAACTCAGCAAATGAATAGAAATTCTTCACTAACATGTATAGAAATATGTCATTTTAAGTTTATTCTCTTTAATGAACTCATTTCAACTTAGAAACCCAGTGAAACACAGCGGGTTAGTCTCTCACCCTGTTTACGGCTCTTATATCTGTCTGATATCTTAAACAGCAGGATGTGTTTCAGCTGTTTCAGAGCTCAAAGTACTGCAGAGTTATTTTATTGTCGTATTATTTTATAACTTTAGTGCCATAAAGTGATATACGTGTGAGAGCTTCGGAGCAGGACAGCCTGAGTGGGGATTAATCTGACTCATAACAGCTCCTACGTCACACGGCTTTCCAGAAATCTCCGTCAGAGGAGCTGGGGGGCTGGGGGGCTGGGTTTGGGGGACTGATTGGGACTTTCATGCACACAGTATAAGCACAAGCTTTCGGCTGATGGAGACGGTCTCGTCGCCGGCTCCGAATCTTCCAGAATTATAACGTGATACACTTTTATCATATTTCAGGCCGTCCAGAGTCTGAGTGGGTCGGAGGCTGCGCCGTATTTAGCCTCTATGTTGTTTGATACCTTTGAGTGCTGTAGTCTGCTCTCGTACCCGGGTAGGTACACTGGCGATGTGAGTACTGATACTTCAGCATCATGTGTTGGCGACTAGATCTTATATTAATTATAGATTTTGATGCAGGAGTTCTCGCTTAGTGTCTGTTGATGCGGTTATAATAATAATAATAATAATAATAATAATAATAATAACAATAATTCATTATATAGTTGCCTTTGTCATCATAGATCAGAGGTCACTTATAGGCGGACTGTGGTCCGGACCCAGATGTTGTCCAGTTCAGACACAAACTGATAATCTATTGAGAAGGATTTAATTCTGACAGTGTTTATTTTAAGAGGCGGAGCTTTTCTCGTCTTAATGGTATACAGGCTTTGCGGCACAGTGACCTCACAGTGGTTAGTACGGTGGTGTAGTGGTTAGTATGGTGGTGTAGTGGTTAGTATGGTGGTGTAGTGGTTAGTACGGTGGTGTAGTGGTTAGTATGGTGGTGTAGTGGTCAATATGGTGGTGTAGTGGTTAGTATGGTGGTGTAGTGGTTAGTATGGTGGTGTAGTGGTCAGTATGGTGGTGTAGTGGTTAGTATGGTGGTGTAGTGGTTAGTATGGTGGTGTAGTGGTCAGTATGGTGGTGTAGTGGTCAGTATGGTGGTGTAGTGGTCAGTATGGTGGTGTAGTGGTTAGTACGGTGGTGTAGTGGTCAGTATGGTAGTGTAGTGGTTAGTATGGTGGTGTAGTGGTCAGTATGGTGGTGTAGTAGTTAGTATGGTGGTGTAGTGGTCAGTATGGTGGTGTAGTGGTTAGTACGGTGGTGTAGTGGTTAGTATGGTGGTGTAGTGGTCAGTATGGTGGTGTAGTGGTCAGTATGGTGGTGTAGTGGTTAGTACGGTGGTGTAGTGGTCAGTATGGTAGTGTAGTGGTTAGTATGGTGGTGTAGTGGTCAGTATGGTGGTGTAGTGGTCAGTATGGTGGTGTAGTGGTCAGTATGGTGGTGTAGTGGTCAGTATGGTGGTGTAGTGGTTAGTATGGTGGTGTAGTGGTTAGTGCGGTGGTGTAGTGGTTAGTACGGTGGTGTAGTAGTTAGTACGGTGGTGTAGTGGTCAGTATGGTGGTGTAGTGGTTAGTATGGTGGTGTAGTGGTTAGTATGGTGGTGTAGTGGTCAGTATGGTGGTGTAGTGGTTAGTACGGTGGTGTAGTGGTTAGTACGGTGGTGTAGTGGTTAGTATGGTGGTGTAGTGGTTAGTATGGTGGTGTAGTGGTCAGTATGGTGGTGTAGTGGTTAGTACGGTGGTGTAGTGGTTAGTATGGTGGTGTAATGGTTAGTATGGTGGTGTAATGGTCAGTACGGTGGTGTAGTGGTTAGTACGGTGGTGTAGTGGTTAGTATGGTGGTGTAATGGTTAGTATGGTGGTGTAGTGGTTAGTACGGTGGTGTAGTGGTTAGTATGTTGGTGTAGTGGTCAATATGGTGGTGTAGTGGTTAGTATGGTGGTGTAGTGGTTAGTATGGTGGTGTAGTGGTTAGTATGGTGGTGTAGTGGTTAGTATGGTGGTGTAGTGGTCAGTATGGTGGTGTAGTGGTTAGTATGGTGGTGTAGTGGTTAGTATGGTGGTGTAGTGGTTAGTATGGTAGTGTAGTGGTTAGTATGGTGGTGTAGTGGTCAGTATGGTGGTGTAGTAGTTAGTACGGTGGTGTAGTGGTCAGTATGGTGGTGTAGTGGTTAGTACGGTGGTGTAGTGGTCAGTATGGTGGTGTAGTGGTCAGCACTGTCTCCTCACAGTAAGATGATCTGGGTTGGATTCCCGGTCTAGGTGGTTCTGTGTGGAGTGTGTATGGTCTCTCTGTGTTTGAGTGGGTTCCTCCGGGTACTCCGGTTTCCTCCCACAGTCCAAACACATGTATGTTAGGATCCTCACTCTAAACTGATCGTAGGTGTGAGTGTGTGTTTGCCATGTGATGGACTGGCAACCTGTCCATGGCCTGATGATGCTGAGATTGGCTCCAGCCCCCCACGACCCTGACTAGTGGCATAAAGTGGAAGATGATGGATGGATAGATGAATTTAGCATATATATATATATATATAGCATTAAAGGAAAGTGTTGGTCTGGAATTCTGGATCAGTCTTCTCTCTAAAGTACGTCTGTCACAGTGTCTTTCTCAGTGAGATCAGAAACGAGTCTGCTGATTCTGTGGCTGTAGAGCTCTTTTGTATTCAGCTTGGCAGACTCTGGTCCAGATCACGCTCGTTTCGGTCTGTCATCCTTGCACTCGGACCAAGAACTGCTGAATGGAGTGTATAATAGTGCCCGAGAGGACGGAGCAGAAGGAAAGTGAACGCCCACACACTCACACACGCTCGTACGGACAGTGCAGCACAGATAATTTGGGAGAACAGTGGAAGCGCATTCCTGTGTGTAACTCAATTTGGCTTTAACAGAGACTGTTGTGTCGTGTCCCCAGAGCACCCTGGACGCAGAGACGCCGTTTGTCCTGCAGCAGCACACGGAGGCCATTGATAGGTAAAGTTAAACCTCAGCACATGCCCACTCTGGTCCTTCCCATAGATCACACTCTTCTATCTTCTAATGTTTCTACACAAATAGAACGAAACCGAAGATCAAGTCTAAACAGTCCAGGAGAAACTCTCGGCTGTGGGACGCTGAGGTTTTCATTTTTATGTTTTTTGTTAATCACTGCTGTGCAAATCAATAAGTGTACGTTCACACGTAAGAACAGCAGATCTGATTAGAACAGATGTAAATAATCCTACATACAATACAAAGTAACATGAATATGTTATTGTGAGAGAAGTAGATCAGATCTTGATCCAGTTTGAAGAACAAAGTTAGGTTCCAGATTTCTCCTGGACGCCCCAGACATTGTATGAATGTGTTCAGTTCCTTCAGCAGCAAATCTTGATTTATCTTAATGAAGTACTGAGCAGTCAAAGCAGGTATTAGATGAGAACTGATAATAATACTGGGTTGTTTAGGAGAAGCTTGGAAAGGGTTAAATAAACACACTGACGTATGAAAAACACTAATTACTATATTAATACTGTTTAATATTTAATAAAATAATAATAATAAATAATAATAAAGTGTTTACTGAGTAAATAAAAGCTTCCTGTCTGAAATAAAATAGCTTTTAATAATAATGATCAGAACTGTGTGTTCTTATGTTTGTAAATGAAGCTGCACACGACTATGTTATGTCTGCTCCACATACTTCCAGAGTTTTAATAGAAATTAAAATATTAGCTCTTTAAACAGTGCTGAGAGTAACGAGGTACAGAGTAAAGACAGTTTTATTATTTTACTTATTTTTGTATCTTTCTAACACACAACATGGCTCAGAATTAACCTTTACGTGGTTGCTATGGAGTTTGATAGGAACTGTTGATGTTTGTAAACATTTGCAGTCAGGAAAATATTTACAAACACTATTTTTGTTCATGAAGTAAATAAATCAGAATTTTAATAATGATTTAAGATCAAAAACAAGAATATTGTTAAACTTATTGGTAAATGTTGATCAACTTATTGGTAAATAGTGTTCAACTTATTGGTAAATGTTGCTCAACTTATTGGTAAATGTTGATCAACTTATTGGTAAATGTTGCTCAACTTATTGGTAAATGTTGATCAACTTATTGGTAAATGTTGATCAACTTATTGGTAAATAGTGTTCAACTTATTGGTAAATGTTGCTCAACTTATTGGTAAATGTTGATCAACTTATTGGTAAATGTTGCTCAACTTATTGGTAAATGTTGATCAACTTATTGGTAAATGTTGCTCAACTTATTGGTAAATGTTGATCAACTTATTGGTAAATGTTGATCAACTTATTGGTAAATAGTGTTCAACTTATTGGTAAATGTTGCTCAACTTATTGGTAAATGTTGCTCAACTTATTGGTAAATGTTGATCAATGTATTAGTAAATACTGAGCAACTTATTGGTAAATATTGAGCATCCTATTGGTAAATGTTGATCAACTTATTGGTAAATGTTGATCAACGTATTGGTAAATAGTGTTCAACTTATTGGTAAATAGTGTTCAACTTATTGGTAAATGTTGCTCAACTTATTGGTAAATGTTGATCAACGTATTGGTAAATAGTGTTCAACTTATTGGTAAATGTTGCTCAACTTATTGGTAAATTTTGATCAATGTATTAGTAAATATTGAGCAACTTATTGGTGAATATTGAGCATCCTATTGGTAAATGTTGCTCAACTTATTGATAAATATAGATCAACTTGGTAAATCCTTTGTTGAACTTATTGATAAATATTGTTCAATGTATTGGTGAATATTGATTAACTTATTGATCAATACTGTTCAATATATTAGTAAATATTGTTCAACTTATTGATAAATATTGTTCAACGTATTGGTAAATATTGCTCAACTTATTGATAAATATTGTTCAGTGTATTGGTAAATATTGCTCAACTTATTGATAAATACTGTTCGATATAATAGTAAATATTGTTCAACTTATTGATAAATATTGTTCAGTGTATTGGTAAATATTCATCAACTTATTGATAAATATTGTTCAACTTATTGATAGATATAGATCAACTTATTGATAAATATTGATAAACTTATTGATAAATGTTGATGAACTTATTGACAAATATTGTTTAACGTATTTATACATTTTGTTCAGCGTATTGGTAAATATTGATGAACTTATTGGTAAATATTGATGAACTTATTGGTAAATATTGCTCAACTTTTGCGTAGGCCACCTGAGTTCTCTATGGAGGCTGTGTTAACTTATTTACACTTAGAAAATAAACAGCAGGGGTTTAAACCTGACTGTATCCTTTAAAAGCAGGATCAGAGTCTCGGCCTGTTCTACTGTAACAGTGAGGAAGAAGTCATTCTGTAATCACAGGCAGTAACTGCAGGTTCCCAGAGTTAAACCAGGACACACCACGGGCAGCGTTTCACTCATAAAGCAGGGAGTTAATTCCCTCGGGAGTGACGTCGCTCAGACTCCGGATCAAAGGAGCGAAATGATCAGCAGTGATCAGCCTTCTGCTCCGTCTGATACGACGACAGCACTCCAGAACTCAGTCACGCTGCCTAACAGTCGCCTCGTCTGCTTCAGGGGGTTTCAGTGTTTAGCAGAACAAATTATTAATGAGCAAACAAATTCTATATTTACCTGTTTGGCTCAGACCCATGCAGAGTGTTATATAAGGGGCGATGATGCGTTATGGAGCCGCTCTAGTGTGTAACGGGGATGACTAATTGTGCTCGGCAGGTTCCGTTAGTTTACACAAAGGTCAAAGTGAGCAGCAGCGTCATCCTTGCCTCCGCCTGGTATCTGTTTCACTGTGTAAGGACTTGCGCTGACGTTAGGGGGGCTATTATGCTGATTATCAGTGTTTATGATGGTAGAGCAGATTTCAGTGCTTCACTTTTACTAAACTCACTATTTTTCTCATACTGTGCTTCTGTATTCATCATATATCTATGTCACTCTGGTACAGCGCCTCCCGATGAGCCCAGTGTGCTCTGATTGGTCAGCTCCCTCATTCTGTTCAGATCAACCACCAGAGCAACATACTGCCACAAGCTTCACCCGGTCTTACAGTGGTGTCAGTTCTGCTGGAGTTAGAGTCAGAGTCCGATTCTGAGAGTCTGGTGGAACACGTTGGTAGATCCACATTCGCAAGCTAGTCTGGAGCAGGACGTTCAGTGTGGTCAGTTTTATTACTAGTTTATCTCTCTGTGTTGTGTAAGAGTGATCTGAGATGATGTCACCTGATGATGTTCTATAGCTTTTTAAATATAATAGTGTTCCCCCAAGTTGCTGATCTTCAGATACTAAACTAACCTAGAATGTTGTTCCCTTTTATACTCACTTATTAGTAGAATGTTTTTCAGCTGTGCATCACAATTGAACAAGAGTGTCCTAACAACCAATTAGTCCAATAACATCCTTAACTTGGATTGGTGGTCGTACCAGGAGATTTAGACAGAGGACTGAGAATTACTGATAATAGGACTATATGTAAAATAAGCCTCTATACAAAAATAGACTTTAATACAAACATTTTTATTCTTAAAAATAATCTGATACACTTACATTCATTGTGAAATGGACAATATTGTTTGTGAACTGCATGAAAATTGCATGAAATGAAATTCTAAAGTGATCCTAAACTTTTGAGCGGTAGTGTGTGTGTGTATGTGTGTATATATATATATATATATATATATATATATATATATATATATATATATATATATATATATATATATATATATATATATATATATATATATATATTCCAATTATTCAAATAATTATATATGTCTGCTTTCTTAGAGACAAATAAACGATGCAGGTAACCATATTAAGTAAGGGACTGTAATGTGATTACAAGAATTTACTGTAATACTTCCCACTACTTTACCCCATCAAAATCCTAAATCTTATTTAACTAAACATGGAGGTTTGGAGCCAAATGTATAGTTGAATGAAAAACTATCTCCAGTATGTGAAAGTAAAGAGTAAATGTTTTACCTCTATTATAATATTTTCAAGGTATGTATTGTAGACAGGTTAGCCTAGTCTTGTGCAGTTTCATTAACATAAATAAAAACACACTACTGTGCAAGAGTTTTAGTCACTTGGGGACATTATTATATTTAACAAAATATTTGTTCCAGACAGGAAGCTTTTGTTTACTCAGAAAAACACTTTTTTATTTTAATATTAATCAGTATTAATAGAGTAAGTAGAGCTTTTACATACGTCAGTGCTTCTCCTTGTGGAAACAACCCAGTATTATTTACAGTTCTCATCTCTGGTGTGTATATATATATATGTTTGGCACAGACCCACTCAGTGTGTTATATAAAAAGCAATGATGCATTATGGAGTCACTCCAGTGTGCAATTTCAGCAGATATGGAGTAAAAAAACAGTGTGACTGTACATAAAATCACTACTTTAGGGTATGACTTATGGCTTCTTTTTCACTATTATGGCCATTGTTAGGGTATAGTTAAGATATTAAATATTCTTAGAGCCTCCTGTATTATTAGGACACCACAGACTAGAACTACAGCTGACGTAAATATGAAATTAATATCCGCACAATGATTGTTTAGTGTTTTAGTTATAACTATATCACTAAAACTGACCTGGTTTGTTGTGCTGACCTGTTTCGTTTTGCATGGAGACTCTTATTTGCCTCCGCTGAGAGTGCTGGGATGATAATAGGGCACTGTTCCCTGAATTGCTACCCGTATGATTAGCCCTGTGCTTTAAACCACTGTGTCATTATAAATGATAACTATTCCATCTCGGTGTGCACAGGCCTGGTCCTCTGGTTAAGACTCTGCCTCTGTTACAGGCTGTTTAAGGCCGGCAGTGTGGAGGAGATCCTGGAGAACTTGCAGAAGGACGGCTCTGCTTTTGCACAGAAGCAGTTAGAGGTGGGTTGAGAGGCTGACTCCTTGTTTTCTCATTCACTAGCCAGCCATGTGAAATTAATTCACCCCAGACGTATCCCTGTTCACTCCAAAAGTCAAAAAGGCCTTCACTTCCAATCTAAATCATGTTCCAGTTCATATATATATATATATTTAACATACTACTGGTATATTTCAGCAAAGAATATATATATATATATATATATATATATATATATATATATATATATATATATATATATATATGTACTGTGTATATATATATATATATATATATATATATATATATATATATATATATATATATATATACACACTGTCCAGTCTCCAGAATGACAACTTTATATTAATGTAAGTCAATGGAACCAGAATTTTATATTTATATCATGTTTTTTATATTTATATATGGACATCAAACACACAGTAGATTAAAGGTGTCTCTGTGAAACTTTCAGTTTAAGATGATCTGCTTCAACCAGCACACAGTGATCCACTCACACAGCATGGCTGCTACTTCCAGTCACTGTTGGAGGTTGTGGTGCTAATAAAGGTGGAGCTGCTCGTCTCTTCAGTCTCTTCAGTGTTGAACGCTGAGCTGAAGCTGCTCCATGGTGTCCGAGTGTTGGAGAAACTGTCCGGAGTGAGATGTTCAGACTGCAGAGTTAAAGTTGTTCAGGATTCTGTTAAAGATGTTGGAAGTTCAGCAGCTTGTTTTGCGAATCCCACCTTAAACGGTGCTGTGGTTCCATTCTGGTGTCTGTACGAGCTGCTGTGTTTAAGGTGGAACATTAGATGAAGAATCTGGTCTTAATAGGAACTTCAGGCTGGTTTGAAGATGAACATCAACCATGTAGCTCTGACAGTTGAGTTGGTTGGAAATGAGCTGATTGAGCCGAGAATCATCAGGGGGCTTCTTACCCCTAAGAAGTCTTCCATTCGTGACTGCTGTTCTAGTTTATCATTGCTGGTTGTGCTCTGGTTTATGTATCATCATCATGTTTTTAATGAAACTGGCATTTCCCCCAATTTTCCTCTGTATGCATATATAATAATCTTCACTGCCCAAAGAAAATCAAATACCCCCCAAAATAGTAACTTTAGAAAATTTTATTGGGCGTATGCATAAACAGACAACCAGCGTTTGAACTTTTGCAGCTATTAATCTCTCTCAGCTCAAAGTCCACCACAACTTTACTGGACTCAGATCTTATCCATTCCAAACATGGTCTGCATTCATCTCCAGCCACCTTCTCACATGATTACATGCCAGCAGTGTGTTCAACCCTAAGAATTTGATCAGGTAAACCGATGAAATGGACCCGATTTGAGCTTTCGCTGTCTAGGCGTGGCTCGAGAGCACTTGCCAGTACAGTCTTAGCCTCTATTGAACAGTGTGGGGGTGTAAAGGAGTGATAGCAGCACGTAGGCCTTTAACAAGGTTAGGCTTAGAGAGGTGCTGTTTACTCCCACTGACTAAAACACCCTGATGATAATGATGATGATAATGGCTGTGAGCGTGATAATGATGATGGTTATCACTCTGCTGGCTGTATCTGATATGGGCGTTGCCTCTTGCTTCATCTGAATGGCCTGTGTCGTGACGTGTGTGTGCAAACGCTCATTTCATAATGGCCCTCAATTGCATTACAGGTCACTCAGTATTACGGAGACATGTTCCTCGTCTCGAGCAGCTGATGTGCCCTGCATCTCAAAGTGGTTTTTTTAGCGTGAGCATGTCGAGCTGGAGACGGCGCGTAGGATGTTGAGCGGCGCAGCCTGGGACGGCGCTTCCGTGTTGTCCTGTTGCCGCATGAATAATTGAGAGAGATTCCCTTTCTTCCAGCTTCTTCCAGCTTCAATTAAAAATGCAACAGAAGCACTTGACAGTGATTTCATTGTGTGAATGAGCATTAAGGCTAATGACAACATCTGTCTCTAGTTTCTCTTCTAGTTTTGAGATTATATATATATATATATTTATTTATATATATATATATATACACACTCACTGTCCACTGTATCAGCTCCACTGACCATATAAGAGCTCCACTTACAGACTGTAGTTCATCTGATTCTCTGTATACTTTATTACTCTGTTCTTTAATGATCAGGGCCCCCACAGGACCTTGTGTCCACTCACTGTCCACTCTATTAGACACTCCTACTACTTGCTGGTCCACCTTGTAGATGTAGAGTCAGAGACAGTAGCTCATCTGCTGCTGCACAGTTTGTGTTCCTCTAGTCCTTCATCAGTGGACACAGGACGCCGCCCACAGGACACTGCTGTCTGGATAGTTTTGGTTGGTGGGTGATTCTCAGTCCAGCAGTGACACTGAGGAGGTGTTTGAACACTCCAGCAGCAGCACTGCTGTGTCTGATCCACTCACACCAGCACAACACACACACACTAACACACCAACACCATGTCAGAGTCACTGCAGTGCTGAGAATGATCCACCTCTCTGCTCTGTGGTGGTCCTGTGAGGGTCCTGATCATTAAAGAACAGAGTAATAAAGTATACATGCTCCTCACTGAGAAAAGGAGACAAAGACACGTCAAACAAAGAAGCTGCTGGTGGTCTCAGAACAATGAACTGACCACCCCAGAGTCCAGAACCTCCACGTGACTGGGCGTGTTGGGGAGTTTCTGGGTTGTGAGAACAGAGAATGCTAGCTCAGCTGATTTCTCTAGTTCTCTGTGTTTTCTTGTAGACTCTGGCTAAGATGTCTCCAACCTCGCTG
Organism: Megaleporinus macrocephalus; assembly: GCA_021613375.1. Classification (NCBI taxonomy): domain Eukaryota; kingdom Metazoa; phylum Chordata; class Actinopteri; order Characiformes; family Anostomidae; genus Megaleporinus; species Megaleporinus macrocephalus. The sequence continues at coordinate 1,362,150 of CM038709.1, forward strand.
AAGCTGACCTTCAGACAGCTGCAGTCCGGGGCCAGCATGAGCCTCCAGGAAGTTCTGGTGATGGAGTACAGACTCAGCCAGGCCTGTATGGTAGGTAACCACTCAGAACATCATCTTACTGCATCTCTCTGAGCGTGCTGTCCCGCTATTAACCCGTGACCTCTTTGCTGTGTGTTTTGTAGAGAGGACATGACTTCTACGAAGGAGTGAGGGCAGGTGAGAAGCTAGGTTACCTACATATTTATTATTATTATTATTATTATTATTATTATTATTCTTGATTAATTGATTGATTTTAATGTCACTAAGTTTTTGTCTCTGCTCATATGAAGCACAATATCGTTTGTTTTAATGTTTTCAAAATGCTTTGATCAGGTGCACCAGAGGGCGGGACAAATAACATATATCTTCCTATTCAGCCTGTAGCACTTGAACAAGGGAGCTTTAGTCTGGATGGTGTTTTGAATGATGCATAATACATGGCAGCCAATCAGAACAGCACTCGTTTACATATTATTATTAAGATGACATATTTACATATTTATTTATTTATAATATATAAATTTTTTGTGTTTTAAAAAGATTGTCCAAGATTTGATCTGGTGCACAGGGGCGAAGACAACTCATTTGCTTATATATTTCTATAAAGCCTGCAGATTATGATTATGCAGATTAGAACAGAGCTTCTCAACGTATTATTATTATTAGTAGTAGTAGTAGTAGTATTAGTGATAGTAGTAGTAGTAGTATTAATAGTATTAGTAGTAGTAGTATTAGTAGTAGTAGTAGTAGTATTAAAAGTATTAGTAGTAGTAGTAGTATTAGTAGTAGTAGTATTAGTAGTAGTAGTAATAGTAGTAGTAGTAGTAGTAGTAGTAGTAGTAGTGTTATTATTAGTAGTAGTAGTAGTAGTAGTAGTAATAATAGTAGTAGTAGTAGTAGTAGTAGTAATAGTAATAGTAGTATTAGTAGTATTAGTAGTATTATTAGTAGTAGTAGTAGTAGTAGTAATAGTAGTAGTAGTAGTAGTAATAATAGTAGTAGTAGTAGTAATAGTAGTAGTAGTAGTAGTAATAATAGTAGTAGTAGTAGTAGTAGTAGTAGTAGTAGTAATAATAGTAGTAGTAGTAGTAGTAATAATAGTAGTAGTAGTAGTAATAGTAGTAGTAGTAGTAATAGTAGTAGTAGTAGTAGTAATAGTAGTAGTAGTAATAATAGTAGTAGTAATAATAGTAGTAGTAGTATTAGTAGTAGTAGTAATAGTAGTAGTAGTATTAGTAGTAGTAGTAATAGTAGTAGTAATAGTAATAGTAGTAATAGTAGTAGTAGTAGTAATAGTAATAGTAGTAGTAGTAGTAGTAGTAATAGTAGTAGTAGTAGTAGTAGTAGTAATAGTAGTAGTAGTAGTAGTAATAGTAGTAGTAGTAGTAATAGTAGTAGTAGTAGTAGTAGTAGTAGTAGTAGTAATAGTAGTAGTAGTAGTAGTAGTAGTAGTAGTAGTAATAGTAGTAGTAGTAGTAGTAGTAGTAGTAGTAATAGTAATAGTAGTAGTAGTAGTAGTAATAGTAGTAGTAGTAGTAATAGTAGTAGTAGTAGTAGTAGTAGTAGTAGTAGTAATAGTAGTAGTAATAGTAGTAGTAGTAGTAGTAATAGTAGTAGTAATAGTAGTAGTAGTAGTAGTAGTAGTAATAGTAGTAGTAGTAGTAGTAGTAGTAATAGTAGTAGTAGTAGTAATAGTAGTAGTAGTAGTAGTAGTAGTAGTAGTAATAGTAGTAGTAGTAGTAGTAGTAATAGTAGTAGTAGTAGTAGTAGTAGTAGTAATAGTAGTAGTAATAGTAGTAGTAGTAGTAGTAGTAGTAGTAGTAGTAATAGTAGTAGTAGTATTAGGAGTAGTAGTAGTAGTAATAGTAGTAGTAGTAGTAGTAGTAGTAGTAGTAATAGTAGTAGTAGTAGTAATAGTAGTAGTAGTAATAGTAGTAGTAGTATTAGGAGTAGTAGTAGTAGTAATAGTAGTAGTAGTAGTAGTAGTAGTAGTAGTAGTAGTAGTAGTAGTAGTAATAGTAGTAGTAGTAGTAGTAGTAGTAGTAGTAGTAGTAGGTACATTAAAGCCTCTTAAATTCTGTAAGATATAAAGAAGTCAATTAGAACAGAGCTACTCTACTTATTATTATTATTATTATTATTATTTTTATTATTATTATTATTATTAGGCACAGTTGCCAGCCCTTTTAATTCCAAAAAGTAAAAAGTAGCCATGTAGAAATGAGTATATTTTAGTATATAAAACCACATAGAAGACAAGGAAAAGTATTAAGTACAGTAAAAGTAATATAGGCAATTTTACCTGCATATTATTATTATTGTTGTTGTTGTTGTTGTTGTTATTGTTATTATTATTATTCAACAGGGTGCAGAGAAAAAGAAGTAATTTGCATATATGTTCCTATTAGCCTGCAGCGCTTGAGCCCCGCCCACACTCCCTAAAATGAATAAGGGAGTTTTGCATGATGCATAATACATGGCAGCCAATCAGAACAGGGCTAATCTACATATTATTATTATTATTATTATTATTATTATTGTTACACAGTAACAATACTGGGTGTTGATATCACAGAACTGTTGTAGAAGGTCTAAAAATAAAAACTATGTGAGATGAAAAGTAGGTTAGGGCCCTTTAAAGCACGCTCAAGTCATTAAGTGCTATTTTCTCCTCGTCTGATTGCAGTGATTGTTGATAAGGACCAGAATCCTAAGTGGAAGCCCGCGACCCTGGCTGGAGTCACTGAGCTGTCGGTGGAGGAAAGCTTCCGGTCTCTGGGGGACAGAGAGCTCAGTCTGTGAAAACTACACAGACTAAAGAAAGTTAATAAGAACCCGTACAGTCGTATTTCTGTAGAGTCAAAAAGAGCTGAGACCTGCAGTAGATGTCACACTGAGCTGGAGAGCCGCCCCTCTGAGACGACGAGCAGATATGCTGAGCCGGGTTTTAGAGAACACTGCTGATTCCTGGGAGAAGGATTTGAGGACTGTGGAATATCGTCGCTGTCTAGAAAAACCATATATATCTCCAGTTTTTTTTATTTTTATTTTTTTCGCATCTTTCAAGCCTGACAGATGCTGCTTACAATGTCTGCCAATTTCACAATGAATCAACCAATAGAAATGCTCCAAAATAGCCTAAAAAGAATTCTGGTTCCATAGACTTGCATTGAAAGTACTGACAGTTTTTGGCCTCTCCTGTAAAGTTGACATTTTGGAGATGCATTATCTACGGACAGCGATGATAATACTGGATGGGCTGCGACCCTCTTTCATACTGGCCAATGAGTCACTACCGGTCTCCACAGCCTGAAGTCAAACTCCAGCAAACAGCAGCACAAACACGACCAAACTGTGGTTCATGTCCGTCAAAGCAAATCAGCCACAGTGTGTGTGTAAATCATGTGATTGTCTTCTGTAATCAAGAAATCCTCCATGAATCACTACATAACCACAGTGCTGAAACCTTAAACAAACACCGGGTTATGTATGACACTGTATTTACACACATTGCTGGTTGTCGGCAAATCATTATTAGAATATTGTCACTGTCCAATGAAAAACATGTACCTCAATTTTTGGTGATTTTCATTTTTCCATATCATTTGAACGGACCAATAGAAATGCTCCGAAATAGCTTTGAAAACATTCTGGTTCCATTGACTTACATTGAAAGTGATAGTGATAGCTGTTTTCTTTGGACAGAAAAAAAAAAAAAAATATATATATATATATATATATATATATATATAAAATGGAAAAACAGTATCTCCAAAATGGCAACTTTACAGGAGAGGCCAAAAACTGTCTTCACTTTCAATAGAGGTCAATGGAACCAGAATAATTTCCAAGCTATTTTGGAGCATTTCTATTGGTCCATTCATCATGAAATTTCCCCACAATGTAAAAGGTGGCTGCTGCATTTAATTAATGTAGAAAAATAGAAATCGATAAAAATGGAGATAAATGACAGCGACGATATATATATATATCACGTGTGTGCATAATCACGAAAATGATTCAATGCTTGTTGCTTAACTTTTTTTAATGAGCCTGTTTTCACAGATTGTCAGCTTAAATCCCTGAACTGAACAAATTTAGAAATGATTTCATGCTGTTGGCTGTTTGGACGTCAAGTCATTGGCCGATTTCTCTACATTAAAAAAAAAGAAACGAACTCCCGACTTGCGTCATGAATGCTGTGTCTCCAGAAAGCTTAAGAATGAATTGATCCACAGAGTCAATTAGACGTCTTCCTGGCTGGCGACAGAGCTGCTAATCTAATGATTGGGTTGCCAGCACACTGGCCTGCTGTCCAGGCACACCCGAGGAAGACCTGCGAAACGAGCTGCACTGCAAAGTCAAGACCACTTTCCTCTACTTGGTCAGTTCCAGGCCGGAAACTCAGCAGCTAGAATAGTTCTGTAGTTATTATATTAGATATTAGCTTGCTGCCAGATCTTTGCCCCATAACTCGTCATGCAGTTTTCAAGATATCAACTCCGTTCCAGCTCTAGAGTGTCCGGTCTGACTGAGTGATTCAGGCTTGTATACAGCTTTTTGATCAGATGCCCAGATTCTCAGTTTTCCCCATAGAGAATGAATAGGATGGAAAAGTGAACACTAATCTACTGAACTTCTGCTCGACCGACAAACACTGTTTCACATACACTGACTCAGGGCAGACCCCCGACCACGACTGTAGTGTTGGTTCGACCCACACTCATCTGTTTGTCTTTTTTTTCCATCCCTCCTTTCCCCCCTCATAGTGTCCCATTCATTTTCAGTCACACCCAAACATCATGGTTTTATTTAACCTACAGCCTCCAAACTGCCTGTACTCACTCAGAGCAGATCCTCAAACTCTAATCCACAGACATACTGACCCGCACTTCTCTATTTGTCCTTTATTCATCCCTCGTTCCTCCCATAGGATCCCATTCATTTTCAGTCACACCCAAACGTCATGGTTTCATTTAACCTACAGCCTCCAAACTGCCTCTACTCACTCAGAGCAGATCCTCAAACTCTAATCCACAGACATACTGACCTGCACTCCTCTATTTGTTGATTATTCATTTTCTCCCTTCTCCCATAGGATCCCATTCATTTTCATCCAAACCCAAACATTATGACTTTGTTCAACCTACAGCCTCCAAACTGCCTGTACTCACTCAGGACAGATCCCCAACCTCTAATCCACAGATATCCCCACCCCACACTCCTCTATTTGTCATTTATTCATCCCTCGCTTCTCCCATAGGATCCAATCCATTTTTAGCCAAACCCAAACACAACCTGTTCGATCAACTTATAGCCACCAAACTGCATGTATTCTTTTAAGTCGGATCCCCAACTTCTAAGCCACAGACATACTGACCTGTGCTCCTCTATTTTTCGTTTATTCATCCCTTGTTCCTCCCATAGGAGCCCATTCATTTTCAGACAAATCTAAACATTAGGGTTTCATTTAACCTACAGCTTCCAAACTGCCTGTACTCACTCAGCGTAGATCCCCAACCTCTAATCCACAGACATACTGACCCGCACTCCTCTATTTGTCGTTTATGCGTTACCATCCTGCGTTTCCTTCTAGTTCTATTAGCACTTCTCTGACTGAGTGAGTGAGAGAGGTACAATACAGGAATCAGCCCAAGCCAATAAGGAAAGCAGGAGGCAGCAGAGTATGGCAGAAGGCATTGACGTCATTTATTGGTCTCACATTGTTTTGCATTGACTTTACTGATGTTCTCTTGTTTTTTCCTCTCGATATTTACAAGGGTGAGGCTGAGCCCCCGCTGAGCCACCGCTGAGCCCCCACTGACCACAGATACAACACTGAGTTCTCAAACTGTAAACTGAAACGATGGAGCGTCTGCTTCAGCCTGACATAACCTGTGAAAGCACAAAAGCACTCCAAGGTTTCCCGTTAACCAGGTAGCTGGAGCCTCAGAGCTCGGTAGAAGTAGAACAACTCCACCGAGTTTCCAAAACTTTCAGCACAATGGAGTCATCAAGATGTAAACAGAGTCAGTGTGATATGAAATACTCAGAGAACTGGATAACTGGCGGTGATGGGAACCAGACCTCTGAAGCGTTTTCAGCTTCTAGAAGGTTAAGTAGTATCTGAAATGGTTATGAATTTGCTGAGGCATGTTTATGGATTTAGTATTATTTTATCTTTATTAACATAATTAACATGGACTTTTATAGACTTACACTACTGTGCAAAGGTCTGAGACACATAAGTCTTTATCTCATCAGTAAGTACGGGGTGCGTCAAAAGTTTTATTTCAGAAGCTAAAGCCATATTGGATCAAGGGCAAGTTTTTCCAATGGGTAGCAGATCAAAGAAGACCAGAACTGTTTTAGAAATGGATTGATGCAATCAACTTTGCAATATCTCTTGTGGTTCAAACGTTATCAACACAAAGTTGCAACAACAACCTGTTCAGTGTGCTGTCCCTGGTGCTGAACTGTGCCTTCAGATCTGAGTTCAGCATTAGGGACAGCACGCTGAACGTGTTGTTCACTGTGGTTGTTGTTGCAACTTGCCTCAGTCGATTTCTGAGACAATATATTTGGATATTTAAAAAATAAAGTGTTTTACTGAGCAAATAAAATCTTCCTGTCAGCTGTTTAGGTATAGTAATGTTCTTAAGGGACTAAAACTTTTGCACAGAACTGTATATGGGCATATATTCCCATCACCACCACCACTGTAAAGAAATTAACCGCTTCATATCAAACCACTCTAAATCACTTTGTTTATATCCCAATGAAAAAACAGCTTAAAAAAGCTGTTTTTTATCAAATAATTACAAATCAGTCCTTCCTGAAACGAACAAACAATAACAAAAAACAACATAAACAGCATGTGGACAGTTGGGATCATTCTTGGTATTTTCTATCACAGTAGTTTCCTTCGTTTAAAAAAAAAAAAAAAAAAAAAAAAAAAAAAACAGAATTCAGCTAACCCAGTAGTTTCTTTGTTCTTAACCTGTTGTTGGAGTTTAATATAAAGAATGCTGACCGCTGAGTTTGGGGGGGGTTGGTTCACAAGGCTGATGTCTCAGCTAGATAAGCCTAAAATCAGACCTGCTGCACAGGAGAAGAAACATAAGAAACCTTTCTATTGGACGGCCTACACGTTTGGCTTAAGCAGTCTATCTGAATTGAGAGAGACCCCCTGCAGATTAACCGGGATGAGATTAAGAACTGGATCCCAGCTCATCTCTATGCTGCTAGATACCGTTAGTACTGGGAGCGCCCCGTGTAGGAGTGGAACGGACTGGCTGTTGGTCTGGTCGTGTGCAGAAAGGCCTCAAATGGACATCATCTTAGTACAAATCACAGAACTTTGGAAAGGGTTCCAGGAGATTTTCAGTTTTCAAAGTTTCAGTACCTGGAATATTCAGTTTAAGCAAATAAATTTAAATTTAAGCCCTCTCGGTTCAAAACACTTGCGGTTTATGTAGACATCATTGAGTTTTAAAGGGACGTCGGTAACGTTAGGTGACGGTGGCGGGCTTTCTTAAGAGCTCACCACCCAGTAGAGCATTGTGCTTGTATTACCACTCGTTAAGGACGCTGGCTCGCAGCTAGTAGTAGTTCGGCAGTCTTAATAGCACAGAGCTATTTTTAAGTTGGCATGGATTCCGCTCTGACATGGCGTGGCCTCTGAGGTTTGCATATTTTGAGCGGCAGCAGTCTGTGCGTGACAGCAGCAGAAGATTCCTCCACCAATAACAAGGTCTGTTCGGTCTACACAGACTGCGGAACACCAAAGAGATCTACTTGTAAGTTTCCGAATTCTGTCCTTGTTACCTCATGATATAGGGGCACAGATCAGACCCTGTACCTGATGGCTTACTATTACACTACTGCTACTGAGAATTTCATCTCAGCACACACCGAGTAAAGAAATGCATTTACTTTATTCAGTTATAAAGTGTACAGTGCTGTGCAAATGTCAGAGACCACCCTTCACGTATTTCATTTCCAGCAAATATGGCCATTAAGTGCAGGTTAGATTTGGCTGATGAGGTTAAATAAGATAATAAGTCTAAGGAAGACGAGTTAAAGGAGTTTTTTCCAGAACTGGAGGAAAATGAGACCCTTTACAACCATGCAGGACCTGGTAGACCACCATCAGATAAACAACAAGCATAAACAAAGCTGATGGCGTTCTTTGAACAACTCTCTGAGTTCAGACCTCAACAACATTATAGAAGCAGTTTGTAGGAAGATGCAACCTGTTGACTTCATACTCCAAACACTAGGGGGCAGCATATCACCAGAAGCTGCTCCTCTTCCCTCTTCACTCCTTACCAGTCTAGAAGAAACATTAGAAGAAAAGTTCAAGAGCATCAAACTTCATCTCTCTCCTCCCTAAGAGCATCTCCAGCAGCTCCAGTGTTAACTCTCGTTCTGCTTCTATTAATATCACTTCTTTTGTTGCTGCAGGACGTGGTTTCTTGCTGAGAGTGGGCGGCGGTCACTCTGTTGTGTTTACTGTTCTTTCATTGGCTGCCTGTTCTTAAATGATCTAATCGGGAGCAGCACCTTCAACACCACTGACCAGAATAGACCAGCAGCACTATTTCCTCATCCTCACATGTTGGACTGATTCCACTCCTCAATACAGTGACTCACTATCACCTCTTCAGATAGTAAGTGGTACTACAGTGACTCACTATCACCTCTTCAGGTACAAAGTGGTATTACAATGACTCACTATCACCTCTTCAGGTACAAAGTGGTACTACAGTGACTCACTATCACCTCTTCAGGTACAAAGTGGTATTGCAGTGACTCACTATCACCTCTTCAGGTACAAAGTGGTATTACAGTGACTCACTATCACCTCTTCAGGTACAAACTGGTATTACAATGACTCACTATCACCTCTTCAGGTACAAAGTGGTATTACAATGACTCACTATCACCTCTTCAGGTACAAAGTGGTAATACTAGACAGAATGGTCTGGAGCTAGCTTGTTAGCATGCTAACTTCAGCAGATATCTCTGCAAATATACAGTCAAACGTGTTACTTCTTCACGCTCTGTTGATATTTGTTGTTAATTTTTGGAATGTTTGAATTAAAATTGGGGATTGTTTAGATTGAGACGCAGAAAGTCCAACCAACTTCCAAGATAAACTTATGAAAATACATCCCTGCAGATTTCAAGTCTTCTAAAAAAACAACGGGAAGCTTATAAAGGCAAAAGTTGGACACACTAAATATTGAAATTCTGCATTGATGGCTTTTTTTTGGCTGGAAATAAAATAAATGATGGGAGGTCTCTGATGTTTGTACAGTACTGTACATCATTTCCACATCACTGAAATATATTACTTTACATAACATCACTGTCCAAAGAAAAACAAGTATCTTCGTTTTTGTCCATTTTTAGTTTTCTATATCATTTGAACATGACAGCTGCTCTTTATATCCTGTGATCCTAAGTTTCATCATGAACGGACCAATAGAAATGCTCCAAACTCACTCGTACTAAAAATGTCTTCACATTGGTTTATATTGAAAGTAAATGTTTTTGGTCTCTCGTGTAAGACTACTATTTTGGAGACGCTTGTTCTTCTTTGGACAGCGACGATAGTTTTGTTCTCGTAATATTTCTGAAATAACTGTCCAATCAAGTTCAGCAGACTAGACCAATAGAAATGCTCCAAAACTGCTTGGCAGAAAACCTCTTTCCATTAGCTTACACTAAAAGATAAGATTGTTAGCCCTCTCTTGTAAAAGTATATAGTTTTCCTTTGGACAGAGACGATGTGTTATCCATGTGGAAATACTCTACACACTTGCCTGGTCAACTCAAGGCATTACTAATCGCTGCGCTGTCACCAAAAACCCCTGCAAAGATGCTGAAATCGGTGATTGTGTTTGCTGATCCAGGCTCCCGCAGACACTGGGGTATAAAAGCAGAGCGACTGAACAGAAAGGCCTATTAATAGCGCTCCTGGGAGCGGCATCGTTTTGGCCTCTGCACATTTGCCTTGGCCTGCCGATTAAAAAGACTGCGCTCGGAATATGAAACATGGTAAACAAAACAAAACAATAAACAAAACAAAACAAAAAACAAAACGAGGCATTCTGGTGCTTAGCAGTCCTCTCGCTTCACGTACTGACGCAGCTATACTGGAGAAAAGGCTGACCAGGCCAGAATAATGCCACAGTGTCACTTCCCGGGCGGACAGTTGTACCAATATTCACTATAAGATCGTCCAATCAACAGTTTCTTCCCGCGATCCTGAAAGTCCACTCCACCGGCCTGCTCTCGGTCAGGCCGAGCAGCTCCCCCGATCAGAGGAAAGCCTTCTGCTGGAGCCCCCCGACGATACGACTTTCCCGCCTTCACGGCACGTCACATTCGATGTAGGGGATGTCGCTGTAGCGGCTGTCCACCTCGGCCCACTGCTGAACGGCCCGCGCCACAATCTCCTCGGACAGCCTCTGGGCGTAGTCCAACAAGACCGGGTTGACCCGCGGCGCCTCCTCGGCCGGGCCCGTCTCTGCGTACACCAGAGCGGTCTTGTCCCCTCTCTTCCTGCCCGGCCGGCCGTCCACTCTCTCCGTTGAGCCGGAGTTCTGAGTGGGGTCGCTGTGCTTGGATTTGACGCATCCCATGATATGAATGATGTAGCATTGGGCTGAAAGCCGACACGGAGAGAAGAAGGAGGGATGTTGGGGCTAGCGGCGGCACCAGTCGTCGTCGTCAGAAGTGGTCCAGATGATGACCCACTCATGGACACATCCCTGCTGGAAGAAGATGGAGAGTGTCAGTGATTTATGTCAGCAGTGTTTACTCAGCTAAATAAATACACCTCTTGGCATTGGCCCTTATTAAGGGGCCGTCATTTATTAGACCCTATTGGCAGCTTTGTCCTTGTTACTGTCGTCAATCCGGTGTTACATTGGATCAAGGCACAAACGGCACATAATCAATCAATTAATCAATCAATCAACCTTTATTTACACTCGGAAGTACATTGAGGGAGACCCACATTTTCAGTGTAGCCGAGCATTACAATTTCACAAAGGGATTGAAAAAAAAAAATTACATATATATTACATATATATTATATATATATATATATATATATATATATATATATATATATATATATATATAAAATACAACAATACAAAAGTATATATATATAAAATACAACTATACAAAAGTAAAAAAAAAAAAGATGTAAACAGAGTGACAAGAAGACCATGATGAATCATAAAAATAGATGGCAACAAAATAAGAGAATAAAATAAAGATTAAGACAGGAATAAATAAATAAATAAATAAATAGCTAGCTAAACAGGACATGTGTAAATAAAGTAAGTAGAACCAAAAGTAAGATTTTAATAAAAAGAGTGAATAATAAAAACAAGACAAACTAAAAAAACATAGGGGTAATAACTCTAAAATAGAAAAAGAAATAATAAAAATAAACGAATGCTAAAATAAGAACAAAAAAATCATTAATTAATAAAAAAATAGTAAATAAATAAAATAATTAAAAATCAAGAACAGAAATTAAAAGTATGGATTAAAAAAGTAAAAAATTAAAAAACTATAAAACTATAAATCTAAAAATATGATAAGAGAACAAAAAGCATAAAGGACAAGGTAACAGGTAAACGGAGTCCAGGTAAAATAATGAGGTAGTGCCAATTCAGTGGGCATAAGTGGGTGTTAAGTCTGAGCATAAAACCTGAAATAAAAGATACAGTCATATGTATCATTGACATGATGCTGAGGTGCTGAGTAACATTGGTGTATTATCTATGTAGCTATAACAGTGTAGTGTATCACTTAGGCTGTACTACCAGTATTAGCTATTAGTTAACACAGCCACCAAGCAAGACAGCTAATCAACTTATTTGGCCACTTCTGGCTTGTTCTTTAATAGTTAACAATTAAATGGTTAATCACAATTATGTATATGACAATTGTCAGCTGCATGATCTATAAAATATCCTAACATCTATTTATTTAACATCATTCAAAACGAGGACTAAACAAATCCAGCTTATACTTAGTGACATATATAACCAAATATTTACACAGTTAAACCAACAGAATTGCATGTATTACTTGGAAGGAATGATAATAATAACACTGGTATATACAGTATTGTGTACAGTATGCTGCTTATAATTCCAATTGCTGCACTGGATTATACTGTTGCTGTCGCTTTTCATAACGGCAACTTTTCAGGAAAGACCTTCTTTGCTTTCAATATACGTCAATGGAACCAGAATTTTTCCCACACTATTTTGGAGCATTTCTATTGGTCCATTCATTGTGATAACTATAACATCACTAAGTTACAGAATGTCACGGTCCAAATACATGAGTAATAGGTTGATCGCTCACTCTAAACTGCCTGTAGGTGTGAGTGTGTGTTGGCCAGACGATATATTCATCACACACAGGACTCACACACACGCATCATACACAGGACTCACAAACACACATCATAAATAGATCATACACGGGACTTACACATCATACACGCATCATACACAGGACTCACATATCATACACATCATACATACACCATACACAGGACTCACACACAAATTGTACACACATCATACACACATCATACACAGGACTCACACACACATCATACACACATCATACACAGGACTTACACATCATACACATGACTCACACATCATACACAGGACTCACACACACACATCATACACACATCATACATACATCACACTCACATCATACACACGCATCATACATACATCATACCCAGGACTCACATATCATACACATCATACATACACCATACATAGAACTCACATATCATACACACAGGACTCACAAACACACATCATACACACATCACACACAGGACTCACAAACACACATCATACACACATCATACATACATCATACCCAGGACTCACATATCATATACAACATACATACAGCATACACAGAACTCACATATCATACACACATCATACACACAGGACTCACAAACACACATCATACATACATTACACACACACATCATACATCATACATGCATCATACCCAGGACTTACATATCATACACATCATACATACACCATACACAGAACTCACATATCATTCACACATCATACACACAGGACTCACAAACACACATCATACATACATTACACACACACATCATACATCATACATACATCATACCCAGGACTCACATATCATACACATCATACATACACCATACACAGAACTCACATATCATACACACATCATACACACAGGACTCACAAACACACATCATACATACATAACACACACACATCATACATACATCATACCCAGGACTCACATATCATACACATCTTACATACACCATACACAGAACTCACATATCATACACATCATACACACAGGACTCACAAACACACATCATACATACATTACACACACACATCATACATACACCATACACTTATCATACACACGGCTTCTGCTCAGTTGCACAGCACTAGTTACACTTTCATTAATTTCATCCACTTGTTGCACATTTTGCACTTTATTCTACACCCACCCCCACTGCACACGCCTGTCTGTGTCCTATAGAGTAAATTAAAATCTATATTATTCAGTATTTATTTTTATTTATATTTTATTATGGAGGGCAGGAAGTGATTGTCTGCAGAGGGAACTCAAGCTATCAGGCCTCAGAGTCGTTTACGGTTGCTGGAAATCAGTTCACCCGAAAAACCACAAGAAGCTTTTATGAGGTACCAACAGCTGTTAGAGCCAGTAAACAGTGTAGATCAGTGTAAAGGCCTGACCCCACTGAGACGTTACTTTCTATATCTAAATTCATTTTATCATTCAAGCTTCCATGAATTCCTCAATGTACTGGTTTTTGATCATCACATATTTCAGTTTTATTATTTTACTTCTTTAATAATCATTTTTGTATCAACCTGCTAACACACAGCATGGCTCAGAATTAACCCTTATGTGTTTACTATGGAGTTTGATAGGAACTGTTGACATTTGTAAACATTTGTATTTACAAACACTATTTCTGTTAATGAAGTAAATAAATAAGAATTTAAATAAAGATTTAAGATAAAAAACAATATTTTTAATGAACACTTAGAACATTAAATAATGAAATAAACTGATTTTTATAGATTTACCAAAGAGTACTCAGTAGTACATACAGTAACATAGGAAATGAATATGGGTTGAGTTTAACCCAAGGATGTCTGGAGGAAGCTAGTTGCTTATACACTATACTACCAAAAGTGTTCACTCACCCATCCAAATCATAGAGTTCAGGTGTTCCAATCACTTTCATGACCACAGGTGTATAAACCCAGCACCTAGTCATGCAGACTGCTTCTACACACATTAGTAAAGAGTGGGTCTCTCAGGAGCTCAGTGAACTCCAGCGTGGTACCGTGATAGGACGCCACCTGTGCAACAAGTCCAGTGGTGAAGTTTCCTCACTACTAAATATTCCACAGTGGACTGTCAGTGGTGTTAGAACAAAGTGGGAGTGATTGAGAACGACAGCAACTCAGACACCAAGTGGTAGAACACGTACAATGACAGAGCGGGTCAGCGGATGCTGAGGAGCATAGTGCACAGAGGTCACCAACTTTCTACAGAGTCCATCACTACAGACCTCCAAACTTCATGTGGTCTTCAGTTCAGCTCAAGAACAGAGCGTAGAGAGCTTCATGGAATGGGTCTCCATGGGCATCCAAGCCTTACATCACCAAGAACAATGCAGAGTGTCAGATGCAGTGGAGTAAAGCACACCACCACTGGACTCTAGAGCAGTGGAGACGTGTTCTCTGGAGTGACCAATCATGCTTCTCCGTCTGCCAATCCGATGGACGAGTCAGGGTTTGGCGGTTGCCAGGAGAACGGTACTTGTCTGACTGCATTGTGCCAAGTGTAAAGTTTGGTGGAGGTGGGATTATGGTGTGGTGTTGTTTTTCAGGAGGTGGGCTCAGACCCTCAGTTCCAGAGAAAAGAACTCTTAATGCTTCAGCAGACCAAGAGACAATTTTATGCTCCCAACTTTGTGGGGACAGTTTGGGGACGCCCCCTTCCTGTTCCAACATGGCTGCCCACCAGTGCACAGAGCAGCTCCATAAAGACATGGAGGAGCGAGTTTGGTGTGGAAGAACTTGACTGGCCTGCACAGAGTCCTGACCTCAACCTGATAGAACACCTTTGGGATGAATTAGAGCGGAGACTGAGAGCCAGACCTTCTCGTCCAACATCAGTGTCTGACCTCACTAATGCTCTTCTGGAAGAACGGTCCAACATTCCCATAAACACTCTCCTAAACCGTGTGGAGAGCTTTCCCAGAGGAGCTGAAGCTGTTATAGCTGCAAAGGTTGGGCCGACATCGTATTAAACCCTATGGATCATTAATGGGACGTCACTCTAGTACATATGCGTGTAAGAAACAGATGAGCGAATACGTTTGGCAGTAAAGTGTATTATTCTTTTGTCATATCTCTTCACAAGGTCCAGTGTGGACAGTGTAGCTAAAACATCTGCACGAAGGCAGAAATCGGAGGCTTGTAATGTGAAGGTAGCTATAAACTCTGAGCTGAGCTGAGCCGGATGGTGTTGCATGTTTAGCTGAAGCTGATTTCATTGTGTAGACCGCCAGGTCCTATTATGTGTTCCTTAGGGACTTGAGTGAGTCAGCTCTTTAATTACCTCTGAGAGCAGGTCCACATATAAAAGATACCTTTTACCTTGTAATGGCCTGGACGGCTGTTACGGCTCCGAAGGCTGTGGAGGTAGATAAGCTTATCTAATTAGATTGCTGTAATAATTATAGCCCTCGTATGATTATAAGTCACGTTGTTTATTATTCTCACATTTGTTTTGCATGTGTCTCCAAAATAGTAACTTTACAGGAGAGGCCAGAAACTGTCTCTACTTTTAATGGAAGTCAATGGAACCAGAATTTTTTCCAAGCCACTTTGGAGCATTTCTATTCGTCCACTCATCCTGAAACTTTCCCACAATGCAAACGACAGCAGGTGTGTTCGAATGAAGCAAAGAAATATCTAAATATCTGCTCTGTCTCAGCTACAGGTGACACGCCAGCGGACAGGTGTGCTTGTCTACTCTTATCAGCTGACGTGCAGTGCGCCTATGACTCTGGACGGACAAAGGAAGAAACCACAGAGCTGGTGTACTGAACACACAGGTCTTAGCAACATACTGGACACTCAACACTAATCATAATCACTAATCACACATAGTAAACACTATCAATAGTATTGTTTTGAGACATACTCACTACTTTTAGGTGACACACGGAACACTTCATGTTTAGTGATTTACTGAACACTATAATCTGACACCCTTTGTTGATTTACTGAACAGCACTGCACATTCAGATGCCGCTTAGTGGTTTACTGAGCACTACTCGTGTCCGGCACTAATCTTGTGAGCACTGAACACCCTCACGTGGCCTAATACCTGACACCTATTAATATTCTGGCTTTACTGAACACTGCACATTCATGTCTTTGAATTTCACTGCTATTCGAATGTTTTTCTGTTATTTACTGAACACTGCACGTTCTAATATAATTCATGTACTGAACACTGCACATTCTAATATAGTTGATGTACTGAACACTGCACATTCTAATATAATTGATATACTGAACACTGCACATTCTAATTTATTGATATAGTGAACACTGCACATTCTAATGTAATTGTTGATGTACTGATGTACTGAACACTGTTGATGTACTGAACACTGCACATTCTAATATAATTGATATACTGAACACTGCATATTCTAATTTATTGCTGTACTGAACACTGCACATTCTAATATAAATGCTGTACTGAACACTGCACATTCTAATATAATTGATATACTGAACACTGTACATTCTAATATAATAGATATACTGAACATTGTACATTCTGATATAATTGATGTACTGAACACTGTGCATTCTAATATAATTGATATACTGAACACTGCACATTCTAATATAAATGATTTTTTGAACACTGCACATTCTAATATAATTGATGTACTGAACACTGCACATTCTAATATAATTGATGTACTGAACGCTGCACATTCTAATATAACTGCTGTACTGAACACTGCACATTCTAATATAATTGATGTACTGAACACTGCACATTCTAATATAATTGATATACTGAACACTGCACATTCTAATATAATTGGTATAATGAACACTGCACATTCTAATATAATTGATGTACTGAACACTGCACATTCTAATATAATTGATGTACTGAACACTGCACATTCCAATATAATTGCTGTACTGAACACTGCACATTCTAATATAACTGCTGTACTGAACACTGCACATTCTAATATAATTGCTTTACTGAAAACTGCACATTCTAATATAATTGATATACTGAACACTGCACATTCTAATATAATTGATATAATGAACACTGTACATTCTAATATAATGGATATACTGAACACTGTACATTCTGATATAATTGATGTACTGAACACTGTACATTCTAATATAAATGATTTTTTGAACACTGCACATTCTAATATAATTGATATAATGAACACTGTACATTCTAATATAATGGATATACTGAACACTGTACATTCTGATATAATTGATGTACTGAACACTGCACATTCTAATATAAATGATTTTTTGAACACTGCACGTTCTAATATAATTGATGTACTGAACACTGCACATTCTAATATAATTGATGTACTGAACACTGCACATTCTAATATAACTGCTGTACTGAACACTGCACATTCTAATTTATTGCTGAACTGAACACTGCACATTCTAATATAATTGATATACTGAATGCTGCACATTCTAATATAACTGATGTACTGAACACTGCACATTCGAATATAATTGTTGTACTGAACACTGTACATTCTAATATAATTGATGTACTGAACACTGTACATTCTAATATAATTGATGTACTGAAAACTGCACATTCTAGTATAATTGCTATACTGAACACTGCACATTCTAATATAATTGCTGTACTGAACACTGCGCATTGTAATATAATTCATGTACTGAACACTGCACATTGTAATATAATTAATTTACTGAACACTGCACATTGTAATATAATTAATGTACTGAACACTGCACACTAATATAATTAATGTACTGAACACTGCACATTGTAATATAATTAATGTACTGAACACTGCACATTCTAATATAATTGATAAACTGAACACTGCACATTCTAATATAATTGATATACCGAACACTGCACATTCTAATATAATTGCTGTACTGAACACTGCACATTCTAATATGATTGCTGTACTGAACACTGCACATTCTAATATAACTGATGAACTGAACACTGCACATTCTAATATAATTGATGAACTGAACACTGCACATTCTAATATAATTGCTGTACTGAACACTGCACATTCTAATATAATTGATGAACTGAACACTGCACATTCTAATAGAATTGATGAACTGAACACTGCACATTCTAATATAATTGCTGTAATGAACACTGCACATTCTAATATAATTGATATACTGAACACTGCACATTCTAATATAATTGATATACTGAACACTGCACATTCTAATATAATTGCTGTAATGAACACTGCACATTCTAATATAATTGATATACTGAACACTGCACATTCTAATATAATTGATGAACTGAACACTGCACATTCTAATATAATTTATATACTGAACACTGCACATTCTAATATAATTGATGAACTGAACACTGCACATTCTAATATAATTTATATACTGAACACTGCACATTCTAATATAATTAATTTATTGAACACTGCACATTCTAATATAATTGATGTACTGAACACTGCACATTCTGATATAATTGATATACTGAACACTGCACATTCTAATATAATTGCTGTAATGAACACTGCACATTCTAATATAATTGATATACTGAACACTGCACATTCTAATATAATTGATATACTGAACACTGCACATTCTAATATAATTGCTGTAATGAACACTGCACATTCTAATATAATTGATATACTGAACACTGCACATTCTAATATAATTGATGAACTGAACACTGCACATTCTAATATAATTTATATACTGAACACTGCACATTCTAATATAATTAATTTATTGAACACTGCACATTCTAATATAATTGATGTACTGAACACTGCACATTCTGATATAATTGATATACTGAACACTGCACATTCTGATATAATTGATATATTGAACACTGCACATTCTAATATAATTGATATACTGAACACTGTACATTCTGATATAATTGATGTACTGTACACTGCACATTCTAATATAATTGATGTACTGAACACTGCACATTCTGATATAATTGATATACTGAACACTGCACATTCTAATATAATTAATTTATTGAACACTGCACATTCTAATTTAGTTGAAATACTGAACACTGCACATTCTAATATAATTGATATACTGAACACTACATTCTGATATAATTGATATACTGAACACTGTACATTCTAATATAATTGATATACTGAACACTGCACATTCTAATATAATTGATATACTGAACACTGCACATTCTGATATAATTGATATACTGAACACTGCACATTCTAATATAATTGATATACTGAACACTGTACATTCTGATATAATTGATATACTGAACACTGTACATTCTAATATAATTGATATACTGAACACTACATCCTGATATAATTGATGTACTGAACACTGTACATTCTGATATAATTGATATACTGAACACTGTACATTCTGATATAATTGATATACTGAACACTGTACATTCTAATATAATTGATATACTGAACACTACATTCTAATATAATTGATATACTGAACACTGTACATTCTGATATAATTGATATACTGAACACTGTACATTCTGATATAATTGATGTACTGTACACTGCACATTCTAATATAATTGATATACTGAACACTGTACATTCTGATATAATTGATATACTGAACACTGTACATTCTGATATAATTGATGAACTGTACACTGCACATTCTAATATAATTGATGTACTGAATACCGGGCACTGAACACTCTAATACTGATTAGTGATTTACTGAGCACTGCATATTAAACACTGCAAGTTCTTTAGTAATATACTGAACACTGTACATTCTAATTTCTTTAATAGATTTACTGAACACTGCACATTCAATGTCATTAATTAACTGAACACTGTACATTCTAATTTATTTAATAGATTTACTGAACACTCCACATTTTAATTTCTTTAATAGAATTAACTGAACACTGCACAACTTTTTATATAACACTTAACACTGAAGTGCTTGTAACTTAGTGAATGCTGAATATCCCACTGTCCTACAGTGTTCAGTGACGTATGCTTATGTTATGAGTGTTATGCGTGTTTACTTTTATGTAAACACAGTACGTCCTACGTTCCTGAACACTGTTACTATATGAAGTACTATACTGCACACTGCTGAGACTGCTGATATATTAATAAACACTGGACACCCTGATGTTGTTCAGTGATTTACTGAACACAGTATGTGTACTGAACACTCGCCCCTAAGCCCCTGTTTACGTCACACTCGAGGCACCTTTAATGTGGTAACAGGTGAATCTCTGTTAAAGCGGCGGTTCTGGACGTGGTCAGTGAAGCACCGCGAGCTCAGAGCGAGCGCTGTTCAGACGACAGACAGTGCGAACTGGAACACGTGTGGCACGAGCTTCAAGGTCAGCTGGGCCAAAAAGCAGCATTACGCACACAGTAACGGTGTTCAGCTGCAGGTACTCGTGCTTATCCTCCCGCGTTCAGGCCTCAGGTTAGAGACCATATCCACCCAGAAACAAGCACAGCGCGAGACGTGAAGCCCACCGGAGTGAAATGGTCAGAGAGGGTACATACCTGCTGACACGGCTGAGGCAGGAACGCGGCTAGAAACTCGGATGATCCAGCGTCCCCGCCTTATCCGGCTCCGTTTACATGGAAGGACTTGTCTGCTGGACACTCTGGTGTCTAATCCGGATCAATAGCGCGCTCGGGGTCTCCTCGCCCCCCGGAGTCGTTCGGTTCTCCGCACGCAAACTTGCTGCAGCCGAGTCTCCGCTCCGACTTCACGGCGCACTTTGGACGCGTTCAGAGTCTCCAAAGTTCACGCGGGTGGTGGCAGCAGTCCAGGCGTCCCGGAGATGATGGTCACGTTTCCATTTCATGGCTGTGAGCGCGTTTCTGTCAGATCCTCCACGCGCAGCGCGCACCGTCCAGTTCCGGCGGCCGAGCCTTAGACGCGCGCGTTCAGTGCTCCAGAAGTCTAGCCGCGTTTAGTGCGCGCTCTTCAGAAGCAACATGGAGCCCACCAGTAATCTTTCACCCCAAACAAATACCAGCGAGACGCGCTGGGAAACTGGGTTACTGCAGCTTCCACGGTCATTGCTCGCGACGGGGCGCGTTTATTTGGAGAATCGCGCCACCTGGTGGCCTGACGAGGCGGCGGATTCTGATTGACCGGTTTTGGCAAACACATCAGAGAGATACATAAAACACACTAACCGCGTTAATGTAATACGAGTTATATTTAGTTTGAGGAAGCCGGTTTACTTTTATAGTTATTCTATTTTATTTTTTCTTTATGTTTTTATTCTGAGCTCAAAGTTTAACATTCACTCGTCCTACAGAGTCAGTGTACTCAGTGCAGTGAAAACGTTTTTGGACGCCCCACATGTGAACATCATACATTTATTATAGCACACCAATCACAACAGTCACAGCACACCAAAAACAGAACACCAGTCACAGCACACCAAAAACAGAACACCAGTCACAGCACACCAGTCACAGCATTCCAATAACACACCAATAACACCCCAATTATAACCCAATCACAACATGCCAATTATGGCATGCCAGTAAACATAGCAAATAACAACACGCCAATCACAACACGCTAATCACAGCACGCCTATCACAACACGCTAATCACAGCACGCTAATCACAGCACGCTAATCACAGCACGCCTATCACAGCACGCTAATCACAGCACGCCTATCACAGCACGCTAATCACAGCACGCTAATCACAGCACGCCTATCACAGCACGCCTATCACAACACGCTAATCACAGCACGCCTATCACAGCACGCTAATCACAGCACGCCTATCACAGCACGCCTATCACAACACGCTAATCACAGCACGCCTATCACAGCACGCTAATCACAGCACGCCTATCACAGCACGCTAATCACAGCACGCCAATCACAGCACGCTAATCACAGCACGCTAATCACAGCACGCCTATCACAGCTCACCAATTACGTGTCAATAACAACATGGCAATCACAGCACACCAATAACAGCACTCCAATAAAAGAATGCCAATCACAACATGGCAATAACAACACCAATCACAGTGCATCAATAGCAACACGCCAATCACAGCACGCCAATCACAACATGCCAATAACAACACGGCAATCAAAGCTCACCAATCACGTGTCAATGACAACATGGCAATCACAGCACGCCTATCACAACACGCCAATCACAGCACGCCAATCACAGCATGCCAATAACAACACGCCAATCACAGCACGCCTATCACAGCACGCCTATCACAACACGCCAATCACAGCACGCCAATCACAGAATGCCAATCACAACATGGCAATAACAACACCAATCACAGTGCACCAATAGCAACATGCCAATCACAGCACGCCTATCACAACACGCCAATCACAGCACGCCAATCACAGCATGCCAATAACAACATGCCAATCACAGCTTACCATTCACGTGTCAATGACAACATGGCAATCACAGCACGCCAATAACTGCACTCCAATAACAGTATGCAAATGACAAACAAAGCACGCCAATCACAACATGGCAATAACAACACCAATCACAGCTCACCAATCACAACACGCCAATAACAACACGCCAATCACAGCTCACCAATCACAACACACCAATAACAACACGCCAATCACAGCTCACCAATCACAACACGCCAATTACAGCACGCCAATCATAATACGCCAATAACAACACGCCAATCACAACATGGCAATAACAACACCAATCACAGCTCACCAATCACAACACGCCAATAACAACACGCCAATCACAGCTCACCAATCACAACACACCAATAACAACACGCCAATCACAGCTCACCAATCACAACACGCCAATTACAGCACGCCAATCATAATACGCCAATAACAACACGCCAATCACAACATGGCAATAACAACACCAATTACAGCTCACCAATCACAACACGCCAATAACAACACCAATCACAGCTCACCAATCACAACACGCCAATAACAACACGCCAATCACAGCTCACCAATCACAACACACCAATAACAACACGCCAATCACAGCTCACCAATCACAACACGCCAATTACAGCACGCCAATCATAATACGCCAATAACAACACGCCAATCACAACATGGCAATAACAACACCAATTACAGCTCACCAATCACAACACGCCAATAACAACACCAATCACAGCTCACCAATCACAACACACCAATAACAACACGCCAATCACAGCTCACCAATCACAACACGCCAATTACAGCACGCCAATCATAATACGCCAATAACAACACGCCAATCACAACATGGCAATAACAACACCAATTACAGCTCACCAATCACAACACGCCAATAACAACACCAATCACAGCTCACCAATCACAACACGCCAATCACAGCTCACCAATCACAACACACCAATCACAACATACCAATAACAACACGCCAATCACAGCTCACCAATCACAACACACCAATAACAACACGCCAATCACAGCTCACCAATCACAACACGCCAATAACAACATGCCAATCACAGCTCACCAATCACAACACGCCAATAACAACACGCCAATAACAACACGCCAATCACAGCTCACCAATCACAACACGCCAATAACAACATGCCAATCACAGCTCACCAATCACAACACACCAATAACAACACGCCAATCACAGCTCACCAATCACAACACACCAATAACAACATGCCAATCACAGCTCACCAATCACAACACACCAATAACAACATGCCAATCACAGCTCACCAATCACAACACACCAATAACAACATGCCAATCACAGCTCACCAATCACAACACACCAATAGCAACACACCAATAACAACACGCCAATCACAGCTCACCAATCACAACACGCCAATCACAACACGCCAATCACAACACGCCAATAAAAATACACGAATCACAACATTCACAAGAGTTTCATTCAGAGTGTATTTGTTTCTTAACAAAGCAGCCAGATCTGATGAAATTAGTCAAATACATTCATTTATTCAGCACTTAGAGCAACACTAGCTCATTCCGCTGCTGTATGATGTACAGTCACTACTTTAAAAACAGTCCCAGACCTACGGTATTGCATACATATTCATAATTTAGAATTTAATAAAATGTATATACTGTAAAGCACACCGTAACTGAAGTGCTGCTAAGATTCAATTTCACCAGATAATGTTGGTAAATTAAAAAATGACATTAGGAATAGAATAATTATTCAATATATTTATGAAGGGTCTAAACAAAAAGGTCCAGATTTTATTTATTTATTAATTTATTCAGATGTCTGGTTACCATGGTGAACAATAATGACTCTGCATTTTCTCCAGAACTATACATTTATCTTTTCACATCAAACTTTAACATTTTCTCTAGCTACATTTTGGTCATAGAGTCACCAGAGTCAGTATAGACAGTGCAGTACAGTTGGACACTCTGATGAACACTCTAATCACAACATGCCAATCACTGCACACCAGTCACATCATGCCAACCACAACACCCCAATAAGAGCACGCCAATCACAACACACCAATAACAGCACAACAGTCCTATCATGCCAACCACAACCCAAAAACAGCATGCCAATCACAACACACCAATGACAGCACACCAATCACAACACACCAATGACAGCACACCATTTACAACACACCAATGACAGCACACCAATCACATCATGCCAACCACAACAACCCAAAAACAGCATGCCAATCACAACCCAAAAACAGCGTGTCAATCACAACACACCAATGACAGCACACCAATCACGACACACCAATGACAGCACACCAATCACAACACACCAACCACAACCCAAAAACAGCATGCCAATCACAACACACCAATGACAGCACACCATTCACAACACACCAATGACAGCACACCATTTACAACACACCAATGACAGCACACCAATCACAACACACCAACCACAACCCAAAAACAGCACGCCAATCACAACAACCCAAAAACAGCACGCCAATCACAACACACCAATGACAGCACACCAATCACGACACACCAATGACAGCACACCAATCACATCATGCCAACCACAACAACCCAAAAACAGCACACCAACCACAACACACCAACCACAACCCAAAAACAGCACGCCAACCACAACACACCAATGACAGCACACCAACCACAACACACCAATGACAGCACACCAATCACAACACACTAATCACAGCACACCAATCACAACACACCAATGACAGCACACCAACCACAACACACCAATGACAGCACACCAATCACAACACACTAATCACAGCACACCAATCACAACACACCAATGACAGCACACCAACCACAACACACCAATGACAGCACACCAATCACAACACACCAATGACAGCACACCAATCACAACACACCAATATTTTTTTATTAATTAATTTATGTCAGTCTTATCTCTTCCATTAAAGCTTGTTTTCAGAAAACTCTCAGTTATATTTGCTAATATCAGCTTTATATGTCCACAACTGTGCAAACATCTTAGGCACCTGAGCTGACAGTTCAAAAGTGTTTATCTGATCAATAAGTGTATGTTCACCAGTAAGAACAGCAGATCTGATTAGAACAGATATAAATAATCATACATACAATACAAAGTATATCTTATTGTGAGAGAAGTAGATCAGATCTTGATCCAGTTTGAAGAACAAGGTGTAGTTCCAGATTTCTCCTGGACGCCCCAGACATTGTATGAATGTGTTCAGTTCCTTCAGCAGCAAATCTTGATTTAGCTTAATGAAGTACTGAGCAGTCAAAGCAGGTATTAGATGAGAACTGATAATAATACTGGGTTGTTTAGGAGAAGCTTGGAAAGAGTTAAATAAACACACTGATGTATGGAAAAGCTCTACTTACTCTATTAATACTTATTAATATTTAATAATAAAGTGTTTTACTGAGTAAATAAAAGCTTTTTTATATATAATAATGTCTCCAAGTGCCTCAAACTTTTGTACAGTACTGTATATGTGAGTATGTATTTTGAGGCTTTGACAGTTTAAGTCACCACTTTTACTATTTTCTTAATAGTAAATAGCTGGAGTTAGTAGTAGTAATAGTAATAGCTGGAGTTCTGGAGAGATGCAGGATATGTGGATCCACCAATCTAACTAACCTTCTCTTTGTAGTGCTTTTCTGGAGCTGCATCTGAGATGTACTCATATCTTTAAATGTTGTAGCTGCAGCCACTAGACGAGCAATATTTCTGCAATTGAATACTATAAATATGTAAAGTTGATAACAATAAAATATGATTAAATGATAGGAATAATTTGGAAAATATGTTTTACATTGGGGACTGTTTTTAATACAACAGCCTGCATATCGTTGCTGTCTGAAGAAAAAAGATCTATCTCCAAAACGGCAACTTTACAGGAGGGGCCCCAAACCTTCTTCACTTTAAATGTAAGTCAATGGAACCAGAAAAATGTCCTAGCTATTTTGGGGCATTTCTATTCGTCCCTTCATCGTGAAATAATCACACATTGTAATGGACAACAGTCGTGTTCAAAAGATCTAGAAAAATAAAAATCTGTTGGACAGGATGTGGCCAGATGTATTTAGACACCTGACTGGCTGTCCATGGACTTTTTGGACATTGCATTCCAAAATCATGGTTATTAAACTCTTTGCAGCTACCACAGCGTCCACTCTTCTGGGAAGGCTTCCCATTCATTCAGCATTTGTGAAGTCACGCACTGATCTTGGACCTGAAGACCTGGCTCCGAGTTGACGTTCCAGTTCATCCCAAAGTGTTCTTCCCCAAACTGCTATGTAAAATATCTTTGTATGCTGTAGCTTTAACATCACCCTTCACTGGAACTAAGGAAC
The DNA here is from genome assembly GCA_021613375.1 of Megaleporinus macrocephalus. Classification (NCBI taxonomy): domain Eukaryota; kingdom Metazoa; phylum Chordata; class Actinopteri; order Characiformes; family Anostomidae; genus Megaleporinus; species Megaleporinus macrocephalus. The sequence continues at coordinate 1,389,484 of CM038709.1, forward strand.
CCAAACCCTTAACCCTGTCCGGACCATCATTATCCCTCCTTCACCAAACCATGCTGCAGGAACCATCATAGGTAGGGTTCTCCTGGACTCGTCCACCAAACCTAGATTCACTGAAGTGAAGCTGTATCACTCCAGAGAACACATTTCCACCAGTGGAAATCCAGTGGTGGCGCTTTGCACCATTCCAGAGTCCAGTGGTGGTGCTTTACACCATTTCAGAGTGCAGTGGTGGCTCTTAACACCACTCCAGACTTCAGTGGTAACGCTTTACATCACTCCAGAATCCAGTGGTGACACTTTACACTACTCCAGAATCCAGTGGTGACGCTTCACACCACTCCAGAATCCAGTGGTAGAGCCTTACACCACTCCATACTCCAGTGGTGGCGTTTTACATCACTCCAGAGTCCAGTGCTGGTGCTTTACACCACTCTGGAGTCCAGTGGTAGAGTTACACCACTCCAGAGTCCAGTGCTGGTGCTTTACACCACTCCAGAGTCCAGTGCTGGTGCTTTACACCACTCCAGAGTCCAGTGGTGGAGCTTTACACCACTCCAGAATCCAGTGGTGACACTTTACACTACTCCAGAATCCAGTGGTGACGCTTTACACCACTCCAGAATCCAGTGGTAGAGCCTTACACCACTCCATACTCCAGTGGTGGCGTTTTACACCACTCCAGAGTCCAGTGCTGGTGCTTTACACCACTCCAGAGTCCAGTGGTAGAGTTACACCACTCCAGAGTCCAGTGCTGGTGCTTTACACCACTCCAGAGTCCAGTGGTGGAGCTTTACACCACTCCAGAGTCCAGTGGTGGAGCTTTACACCACTTCAGAGTCCAGTGATAATGCTTTACACCACTCCAGAGTCCAGTGGTGGAGCTTTACACCACTTCAGAGTCCAGTGGTGGAGCTTTACACCACTCCAGAGTCCAGTGGTGGAGCTTTACACCACTCCAGAGTCCAGTGGTGGAGCTTTACACCACTTCAGAGTCCAGTGATAATGCTTTACACCACTCCAGAGTCCAGTGGTGGAGCTTTACACCACTCCAGAGTCCAGTGGTGGAGCTTTACACCACTTCAGAGTCCAGTGGTGGAGCTTTACACCACTCCAGAGTCCAGTGGTGGAGCTTTACACCACTTCAGAGTCCAGTGATAATGCTTTACACCACTCCAGAGTCCAGTGGTGACGCTTTGGTGATGCAACAGAGTAGAGGCTATTTTTACTCGCCATGTGCTTCAGCACTTGATGGATCCCGCTCTGTGAGTTTGCATGATCCACCACTTTCTGGCTGAGCGGTTGTTTCTTCCCAATGCTGACCAACTTCCACAAACTTGACTTGTGGCAAAGGTGGCATCCTATCTCTGTGCCAGGTCACTGAGTGCTTCAGTATGACCCATTTTATACCCACTGAAGTACTATGTCCTTGAGTTTACATGCCTATAAAATACAGGTGTGGCTGAAATGCCTAAACTCAATAAATAGGAGGGGTGTCCACACACTTTTGACCATATTGTGTTCCTCCCAAGTGCTGAATGGACTAAGATAACACATTTGGGGACAAATCCTTATGTCAGAACTATTGAATACAATGTCTCAGGCATCAGGCAGCATATTCATAATCATTTCATGTAAATTTAAAGGTGGCTCCTAGCAGACCAGACGTTTGGTTCCCATCACTACCATTGTAAACAATTCTGACTTAGTACATTTCTCTAGAAGTGAGTATTTCAAAGCATTTTAAAGCAAAAGAAACTACATCAAGCACTGTTTGCTGACTAAGATGAGATGAGTACTGTAAGTATTGCACACCATGAAGGCACCCTGTATGTTTCATCTTACTTTGCTGGGAAAAGGTCATAATCCCAACAGAGCCCAGCTGAGATAATACCAAACATTGTTTGCGCAGTAATATAGTAATAAACATGCCAAGACCTAAGCATCAGAATCCGTTGGCTGGTTTGCTGCAGTCTGATTACTTTATCTATAGCCCGCGGGGCTGTAACTTATCATAGCGTTATCCACCGACCCTCCTGCTTGGCTCCATCAGACGACATCAATTAATAGATCTGACTGACTGACTTTTAACTGCACCCGTCCGTCATACTCCGCTTACCGCTCAACAAGGACACCATGACCAAGCCAGGAGCAGCAGCGATGACAGCAGTAATACAAGTACAAGTTATTATTCAGCATCCACGCTCAGTTCTAAGCTCCACCACGGCCGTCCTACTTTAGAGTTCCGCAGCCAAGGGCCCAAACTGCAGAGCCCGCAGCACAGCAAACTCTTCTCCATTATTATTCTCTTCTCCTCTTCATCGTCCCAGACTGCATTTAATTCCAGATGAGCCTCTGCCTGCAATTCGTGGTATAACCAGTAGATGGCAGCCAGTCTTGTGTTATAAAAGCCTGTAATATAATCAGTACAAAACAGCCCTATAACCAAGTCTCATGTGTCTTGGGCCAACGTGAAAAGACGCGTGTAAATCAGAGAGTGGCTCTCTCTAGTAGCTCTCTAAGCTTTAATATAGAACCTGAACCAAGAACCTAAAAATCTAAACAGAGGAACCAAAGAAAGAAACACTCTGTCATCTACTGTATTATAATAATGTTCCTGTTTCAAATGAAAATGAGTCAAAACAAGTTTATAGAGGAATATATATATATTCCCAATAAGCCTAGTATATATATATATATATATATATATATATATATATATATATATATATATATATATATATATATATATATATATATATATATGTGTACTACTGCGTAGAAGTTGTTTGAAAGCCTTTATCTGATCAATAAGTGTATGTTCTCCAGTAAGAACAGCAGATCTGATTAGAACAGATGTAAATAATCCTACATACAATACAAAGTATCATGAATATGTTATTGTGAGAGAAGTAGATCAGATCTTGATCCAGTTTGAAGAACAAAGTTAGGTTCCAGATTTCTCCTGGACGCCCCAGACATTGTATGAATGTGTTCAGTTCCTTCAGCAGCAAATCTTGATTTAGCTTAATGACGTACTGAGCAGTCAAAGCAGGTATTAGATGAGAACTGATAATAATACTGGGTTGTTTAGGAGAAGCTTGGAAAGAGTTAAATAAACACACTGACGTATGTAAAAGCACTGCTTACTCTATTAATACTGTTTGAACAAGTGCAAGTGCACTGCACTATATATATATATATATATGCACACACACACACACACACACTGTAGCTGCAGACCCTGACTGGTGCATGAAAACAAACGCTGCAGTTTCACATCACGCACGTGCTCTTAGTGTCTCAATAGGTTCTCTTTTCAGGAGTCGTATCTCTTTAAGGGTTTTCACAAAGTCCAGCTCCCGTCCGTTAGATTTAGTGGTGCCGGGCCCAGCCAATGGCAGCCCCGGACGACAGCGCCGTGGGTTGCAGTATAAAAAGGCCTGGCGGGTTTAAAGCATGCCACCTACCTGCCTGGTGCCCCGGTGCATGGCGCAGCTCGCGCTCGCTGCAAAAAAAAGCTCAAAAAAATAAAAAAAAGAAAAAGAAAAAAGAAAGAAAGAAAGAAAGAAGCAGCAAGCAGCCGTAAACAACCCCTCGTGCACGCCTCGGATCATGCATCTCGCGCAGGTTTTGATCGCGCTCAGCTTCTTGGTTGCCCTCGGTCCGATGGTGGAGAGCGAGCTCGCGGCAACGCAGCAGCAGCCGGCGGCCGCGCGCACCGAGGAGGAGGGCGAGGCGCACTGCTCCACGTGCGAGTTCCGGCAGCACAGCAAGATGATGCGGCTCCACGCCATCAAGTCCCAGATCCTGAGCAAGCTGCGCCTCAAGCAGGCGCCCAACATCAGCCGGGACGTGGTCAAGCAGCTGCTGCCCAAAGCGCCGCCTCTGCAGCAGCTGCTGGACCAGTACGACGTGCTGGGGGACGACAGTAAGGACGGCGTGATCGAGGACGACGACGACGACGACCACGCCACGACCGAGACCATCATGACTATGGCTACGGAGCGTGAGTGGGCTTTTTTGTTCGGCGGCGCGCTGGAGAGGGCTTTGCGCAACGAGGCTTTCAAGGCATTATGGCACGCGCCAGAACGAGAACGGGAGCACGCGCGTAAAGCTGCGGCTTGCGCGCACGTCGAGCGAGCGGCGAGTGGAGTTCGTGGCGTTGTCTCGCTGTAGGGAGGGCTTTACGCACGGCGACCCTGCAGCGCGTAAAAGCGCGCCGGCTCACCCGATGGCCCCTTCTTCAAACCCGCAGCCTAAATGAAACGTGGAGCGCGCGGAGAGGGCACGCGCGCTGTGGGCTCGCCTCTAGATAGGTGTCCGTGTAAATAACGCAGCTGGCTTTGTGGTGTATGAAGGTCGTTTGTTGTGAGGAACACGAGAACTTCTGTCTGAAAGCTGATTCTCCTGCCTGCCTAACAGTTTCCCTTCTTTTTCTGTGTGTTGTATCTCTCGTTCTCTCTAGCCGACCCCATCGTTCAAGTAGACCGAAAACCAAAATGCTGTTTCTTCTCCTTCAGTCCGAAGATCCAAGCCAGTCGCATCGTGCGGGCGCAGCTGTGGGTGCATCTGCGCGCGGCCGAGGAAGCCACCACCGTCTTCCTGCAGATCTCGCGCCTGGTGCCCGTCACGGACGGAAGGAGGCACATACGAATAAGGTCGCTGAAGATCGACGTGAACGCTGGGGTCACGTCCTGGCAGAGCATCGACGTCAAGCAGGTGCTCGCCGTGTGGCTGAGGCAGCCGGAGACCAACTCGGGGATCGAGATTAACGCTTTCGACACGAAAGGGAACGACTTGGCCGTCACCTCGGCCGAGGTGGGCGAAGAGGGCCTGGTAAGCTGCTTTAATGTAATGGTCAGTTCTGGGTCAATATATGGGGGCAGAAGTGATAGGTGTGCATGGACGCAGGTGCTGCTGTTGGCACCTGTTGGCGGCTCCATCTATACCTCACGGTACTAGATAACTTAATAACTTAATAATAATAGAGTAGTAAGTGTATAATGGGTACTGTATAATAAGCTGTAATAACTGTAGTCTAGAGTTCATATGAGATATGCTGTGTATGTGTGTATACCTATATATATATATATATATATATATATATATATATATATATATATATATATATATATATATATATATATATATATATATATATATATATACAGACTGTATCAGTTCAACACTGATAGCTGTCGTGACTGAGTTCCTTCACTGTTCAAACCTCTCCTCTCCTTTCTCAATCACAGCTCCCCTTCATGGAGGTGAAGATCTCGGAGGGTCCCAAGCGATCCAGACGAGAGTCGGGCCTGGACTGCGACGAGAACTCGTCGGAGTCGCGCTGCTGCCGGTACCCCCTCACGGTGGACTTCGAAGACTTCGGCTGGGACTGGATTATCGCCCCGAAGCGCTACAAGGCCAACTACTGCTCGGGGGAGTGCGACTACATGCACCTGCAGAAGTACCCGCACACCCACCTGGTGAACAAGGCCAACCCGCGCGGCACCGCCGGCCCATGCTGCACGCCCACCAAGATGTCCCCCATCAACATGCTGTACTTCAACGGCAAGGAGCAGATCATCTACGGCAAGATCCCCTCCATGGTGGTGGACCGCTGCGGCTGCTCGTGAGGCCAGGACTCCCGTTTACCACCCCCCCCCCACACACACACACATACACACCCCTGCTCGGAACCTCCCACCACCACAACACCCGTCAAGCGTCACCAGTGCTTTCCGCAAACCAGAGAAGAAGAAGAATAAAAAAAAAGAACACTGTGCAATAGAACCAGAGTAGCAGCAAGGACGCTCATCCGTTCACCGAGCACCGCTTCACTTTCACAGACTCCTTATTCCTTCTAATCCTTAACAATCTCGGCCACAGGGCTCACGTGGATGTAGCGGAGGAATGTCATGCTGGGTTGGACTTGGGAACGGACATCAAGCTTAAGTTACGGCATTCTCTGACGAGCTGTCTGATTGATGTTATGAATTCAACTGTCTTTTTATATGCTCTCTCTCTCTCTTTCTCATGTTCTCTCTCTTTCTCTCTCTCTCTCTCTCTCGCTCTCTCTCTCATGTTCTCTCTCTCTTTCTCTCTCTCTCTCTCTCTTTCTCATGTTCTCTCTCTTTCTCTCTCTCTCTCTCTCTCTCTTTCTCATGTTCTCTCTCTTTCTCTCTCTCTCTCTCTCTCTCTCGCTCTCTCTCTCATGTTCTCTCTCTTTCTCTCTTTCTCTCTCTCTCTCTCTCTCGCTCTCTGAACAGTCACCGAAGCAAGCAGCGAAATGTTGTATTACACAAACGTTCTCCACGATATCCACGATTAGCTCTCTTCTTGCTTACAACAGCTGTGCAACAATATCAGTGAGCTTGTTTGAGTAAAGTATCCAAGAGCAACAGAGAGGGACTCAAGGACACTTAACACACACACATAAACACACACACACTTACAAACACACACACACACGAAGAAATGAAGCTTGAAAACCTGTCGGCAGAGTCAGGCGACCTGAAACAAGCCTTCATGTACCATAAAACACAGGCGGCGCTGCACAGTCCGATATATAATTGTTAATTGTGTAGCTCCTCTCATTATTGCAGCCGTTCGAAACTGCCCTATACACTTGAACTGTTATTGAAGAAAATCAGTATTACTGGACAGGAGGACTTGAACCAGTGGCACTTTGAATGCAGTCTATATGTTGAAATGTGTTAAAAGACAGAGACCTTTTGAAGAAAATGAAAAAAAGAGAAAAAAAAAAGAAAAAAAAATGGAAAAGGATGAACGTTAATACCGCGTCACTTAACTCTCTGTCTTCAAACCACACAGTTTGCACTATGGCAGACCAATAGAAAGAATTGGTTGCTAAAAAAAAGGAAAAAAAAAAAAAAACGTTGTAAAAACTGATTTTGATATGTTTGCTAATTGCATTGTATACTTTGCCATTGTTTCCATTAACAGTTGCCTTTTTTAACCTAACCTTGTTAGTTCGCGTATAGGACGGCACAGTAGCGGAACATGTACGATATCAAAGCTATGTATCTGTTAAAAACAAATAAAGGTGCTTGCTTTATATGTTTAGCTGCATTATTTATATCTATAGGCTTGTGCAGATCTCCACTTTCCAACTTTCTGGGGGGGGGGCAGTCAGGGTCTTCAGGAGAGCGGGTCTCGCTTTTGTGGAAGTGTGAGGAGCTTGAGTGCACAGCTTGATTCTTCCCAGCCCGAAGCGCTCCAGGCCGAGCTCAGACTAGAGGCAGATAAACATCTGTGCTGGGGCGAACGCTGCCTCGCTCTCTCTCCCGCGCCGGGGAAAGCCTCCTTGTTTTTCGACCTCTGCTCCGAGCGTTCCACCCTCATTACTGGAGTGAGATGTGGTGTTATGTAAGACCAATTTGACCCAAGCAAGCTAGAAAGAAAGAAAGAAAGAAAGAAAAGAAAAACCTCCAGGCTCGAATACTTGCGCAGCCCGTAGAAAGGACTAGCACATGAATGTTTTGACAGCGTGGCTAATTGGAGCGGGTCCTCACTTCCGGCCAGGAGAGGGCGAAATGAGAACTGCCGAGATCCACTTCCTTTCCTGCTGTGAGCTGGACAGCGGCCATGGCAGCCAGGTGGGACCTGCACAGAAACGAACAGAGGGTTGTGGGAGATTAAAGGTCCTGGAGCAATAACATTGCTTTCCCTGATTCTGCTGACATAATACGCTTGTGGATGTGCCGTCAAGCCCGACTCTCTTGCTTTGAGCTCAGCAGAGATCGTACAGGCTTCGGGTTTAAGTTTTAAGTTGGTTTTGCAAGATGAATTAGCATCCCAGTTTAGTTGGGACCTTCTTCGTAGTTGGTAGCTCCATCAAACTTTAACTGGTCCGCAGGTTCATCCACCAGAATTAGTCTGGAGTCACAGAAGATGACGCTCTAACCACAAGATGATGATTCCTTCTTTAACTCCTAGTGAAACTCTGGCAGCTGAAGCTGTTCTATTGGGTTTTCCGTTGGTCCAGTTATAAGATCATTACGGTGATCAACCCTGCTACAGGTAAAGGTGTGCATGAGTTTCTCCAGGTCTGGTTTAGTAGAACATATCTGATCTTGTTAACGTTCTTAAGGTGAAACAATGCTAATTTGGTGAAGGCGCTGCATGTGCACGCTGGAGCCCTGACTGGGCAACAAGATGATGCCACCTAAGACACAGAGTCTCTCGGTTCCTTTCAAAAATCCCAATATATCTAATCCAACTTATGGAAGAGAACCATTCGAGAACCAGTGATCTAAGTTCAGATACAACACACCTGTATCTCATATGCAGATGCTTTTGAAGGCCTTTATTGTTAGATTAAGTATGCAGCTGGTACATTAGCAGGACCAGGATTAAGTATTCACATCACAACAGATTCAATCTACAGTATCCAAAGATCCTCACTAAACTCAAACTGGGCGGTCATAAGCTGCAGGTTGGTAACCAGAAGGTCGCTGGTTCCATCCCCTGGACCAATAGGAGGTGACTGAAGTGCCCTTGAGCAAAACACCTAACCCCCACCTGCTCTCTAGATGCTGTGGATAGGGCTGCCCACTGCTCACTGTTGTGTGTTCACTAGAGCGTGTGTGAGTGGGGATGGGTTCAAACTCAAGAGGCCAAATTCCTCTGTGAGGAAAGATAAATGGCAAATAGTTCTAAATCCTAAACTCAAACAGGTGGAATCAAGCATTAGTCATTCAAACCTGACTGACCCCAGCAACTGGAGAGAACCTAATGTGCGTCTGATCAGAGTATATCGGCAAGCGCTAATAGTTTTAGCATCTTTGAGCATGTACAACTTGGGAATTGAGCCTGCGATCCAAGGGTAGGTCATATCTCTGCACTGCTACGTGGTGTTTAAACCAAAGGTGAGCTCTGGTGGGACAAATCTACCTTAAAGAGAACCTTGGCTGATAATACTTATGAGCCTTAATATGGTGTAATGACTCTAAATTATTAATACATGTAAAAAAAATCACTAAAAGTATCAGATTTATTAGATTTTCTGTAAAAATCCGCTGCACGTGGGTCTCCATTGTTGTATCTACTGACGTGATCAGTGGGTAGTGACGTCAAATGGTTGCAGTAACCGGCTGTCACGCTTGAGCACAGCTAGCTACTAAACATGCTACTGTTCAGTCTTTACAGTTTGAGCTAGAACTCAACATTTCTGACATCAGCGGTGACATCACACACCACGTTAGTGTAAATGGTGAACAGAGAGGGTGGAGGAGAGAGTGGACACAGTGCTGGAGTTGTTGTGAAGCTGTGTGTTGGTGTTGACAGAGAAGGAGAGTGTCTGTTAAAGGAGCTCCGCTTTCTAGCAGGAAACATTCACGCTCAGTAAACAGCTAGATACACTGAACGGGAGTGTCTCTGAGCTTCACACTCCTTTATTAGTGAAGTAGTATGTTCACTACTAAGACTGTACTTTCACCTTCAGGATCCACAAACGAGGAGAAGCAGCTGACGCTAACGCTAAACGTTCTCAGGAGAGAGTCCAGCGCATGTTCACGTTCACGGTTCTTCTCGTGGTTCTCCATAATCTGGAGCTTCTGGACTTCCTGTGTGGGGAAACTGTGGCACTGCATTGTGTTTTAGTCTCCGCTTAAAACCAACAGCCTCCGTCAAGTCTCTCACCAGTGGTGGTCTACTGAACCACTCAAACTCATCCAGACTGAAGTGAGGAGAGCAGAGCGGGGGTCTTTGGGTAGCTGTGTTGGTCCACACGCTGCTTCACTAACTATTCTCCTTGTTTATGTTTGTAAAAGCTGTTTAGACTAATATCAGTCTTCACACTGCCTTTCACTGAAACAACATCAACAACACAATGTACATGGTTTTCTTTAAGCTAGGTTAGTAACTAACATTCACTCCTTCACACCACAGTCCAGTTTAGCACTGACACCAACTGACGTCATCTACGTATGTTAAATATTTCGAATAAAAACACTAATTTATAAATAAATCTGCTACTTTTGTGATTTTTGTGATAAGGCTTAAGTGTTACCAGCCGGGCTTCAACTTATTTGCATCTGCCCTGTCTTGTTTTAGGGATCCCAGGTACTACACAAGAAGTATCCGGCACAGTTTGGTGAGATCCCTGCTCAAACACACCCACATCAACTCATCAGGTGATTACCAGCTACAGTGGATGCCATACGGACCCCCAGAACTGTAAGTGGTCATCCCTGCTCTGCACAAAGAGCACCCACAACATTGTGCGCTTCATAAGGTCACCAGGGCGCCAACAAGGAAGGGCATAGATCACAACAGGTGGACAGCATCCCCTCCTCTCTGTGTGCTGGACCCACATCATGGATCACATCCAGCATGAACATGATGAATCTGTTCTGTCATGCGTTGGACTTTCCTCCCTCTCTCTCTTTCTCTATTTGCGCCAGTTGGGGACGAGCGTGGCGCGATAAACAGGAACAGCAGCGACGCGGCTGAGCGCTGTTACATCTGTCACGCAGGAAGAGGCGTCTGCATCTCGCTGGCTAGCGCCGCTGACTGCCAGCACATTCCCAGGCTGACAGGTGAGGAAGTGAGTGTGAGAAAATGGGAAGCTCCTCTGGGTAGGGGGGGGGGGGGGGGGGGGGGGGGGGGTTGTAGAGCCACGCTCCTCAGGGAGACGCACATAGCTCATGCGAGCCTGCAGGATTCCCCATATCCGCGGCGTCTGCGGGGGACCAGGGTCCGAAGATCAGGGAAAACACCATGCAGGAAAGGCAGAGGGACAGATGCCAGTTGGTCGCCGACATCTGCAGCCTCGCGCTCCCATTCACGCGCTCCGAGAGAGACAGCTGGAGAAGCGCTTGTTTGCTCTAATGAGTTAACGGTATGGCACATTCATTCATAAAGAAGCGGGGCTAGAGAGGGCGCATGCCTGTCCTACCTGAGCGAGGTTGGGAACGCAGGTGGTGTTGGGACCACGTGGGCAGCGTGGTGGCTGGTGGCAGGCGATCGTGAGCGTTCGCTTCTTGATCGCGGACATAACGTACCTTTGTGCGATGTAGTAATCACCTCAGGAAGATGTGATTTAAGAGCCAGGTGTACTCCTGTAGTAGTGAGCCCGGCCCGGTCCAAAGTAAGCAATGAAAAGCAATAAAAAGCCGTGAGCCCCGGGCCCCAGGACGCAGACGCGTACCTGCTGATGGCTGGCTGTCAGTGCTCCTGATGGATTTATCCAGCGCGTCCACACAGGGCCCTGCCTTCAGCGCCACTTGTTTTTTCACTTAGTTGAGAAATCGTTGTCCCCCACCCCCCGTCTCCCCCACCCCCTTTCCAAAACTGTATCGACCCTTGTGGAACTGCCATTTGATGAATTACGTCGTAAAGCTTCCGGATGTTTGTGGCCGGGGCCGGGGCCGGGGCCGGCTAGGTGTCCTGGTTTAGTGATATGTAACTCGAGATTGCATTAGGGCTCGGAGTGAGTCATTCGCAAACGTTCTGTCCATAAGCTCAAGTTCATTTACAAGGCTCGTTAATGACCGAAGTGGAAAAGGTCCGTGGCAATAAACCACGAGCGTCCCGCTGGGCCAATGACTGACAGTGATGGAGGATAGATGCTCCTCGGAGGACACCGGGAGATGCCTGGATCATTTAGAGGAACGGAAACCTGTCCCCACCTGTGTCATCACTAGGCCTGTCAGACTGCTGGATGCGCAGGAATGCGAAGTGTCTTGTCATATGGAGAAGCTGTTTTTGTTGCGTTATTGGAAATCGGAACCAGGAATCGAGAAAATTAAAGTATTTTTTAAGCCTTTAAGGGACCGGGACCAAAAACGTGATGCATGTGTGTATTACAGGATTCTGTGTAGGACAATATCACAAGACAATAGATGCAAATGTTTAGTTTGGGCAAATTACAGATTAAGCACCTTTAAATGTGCACTTAATTGGAAGTGTTGAAGAACAATACCAATCAAACGTTTTAGATACACTACCAGTCAAACGTTTTAGATACACTACCAGTCAAACGTTTTAGATACACTACCAGCCAAACGTTTTAGATACACTACCAGTCAAACGTTTTAGATACACTACCAGACAAACGTTTTAGATACACTACCAGCCAAACGTTTTAGATACACTACCAGACAAACGTTTTAGATTCACTACCAGACAAACGTTTTAGATACACTACCAGTCAAACGTTTTAGATACACTACCAGACAAACGTTTTAGATACACTACCAGACAAACGTTTTAGATACACTACCAGTCAAACGTTTTAGATACACTACCAGACAAACGTTTTAGATACACTACCAGACAAACGTTTTAGTACACTACCAGACAAACGTTTTAGTACACTACCAGTCAAACGTTTTAGATACACTACCAGACAAACGTTTTAGTACACTACCAGACAAACGTTTTAGATACACTACCAGACAAACGTTTTAGATACACTACCAGACAAACGTTTTAGATACACTACCAGTCAAACGTTTTAGTACACTACCAGACAAACGTTTTAGATTCACTACCAGACAAACGTTTTAGATACACTACCAGTCAAACGTTTTAGATACACTACCAGACAAACGTTTTAGATACACTACCAGACAAACGTTTTAGATACACTACCAGACAAACGTTTTAGATACACTACCAGTCAAACGTTTTAGATACACTACCAGTCAAACGTTTTAGATACACTACCAGACAAACGTTTTAGATACACTACCAGACAAACGTTTTAGTACACTACCAGACAAACGTTTTAGTACACTACCAGTCAAACGTTTTAGATACACTACCAGACAAACGTTTTAGTACACTACCAGACAAACGTTTTAGATACACTACCAGTCAAACGTTTTAGATACACTACCAGACAAACGTTTTAGATACACTACCAGCCAAACGTTTTAGATACACTACCAGACAAACGTTTTAGATTCACTACCAGACAAACGTTTTAGATACACTACCAGTCAAACGTTTTAGATACACTACCAGACAAACGTTTTAGATACACTACCAGTCAAACGTTTTAGATACACTACCAGACAAACGTTTTAGATACACTACCAGACAAACGTTTTAGTACACTACCAGACAAACGTTTTAGTACACTACCAGTCAAACGTTTTAGATACACTACCAGACAAACGTTTTAGTACACTACCAGACAAACGTTTTAGATACACTACCAGACAAACGTTTTAGATACACTACCAGACAAACGTTTTAGATACACTACCAGTCAAACGTTTTAGTACACTACCAGACAAACGTTTTAGATTCACTACCAGACAAACGTTTTAGATACACTACCAGTCAAACGTTTTAGATACACTACCAGACAAACGTTTTAGATACACTACCAGACAAACGTTTTAGATACACTACCAGTCAAACGTTTTAGATACACTACCAGACAAACGTTTTAGTACACTACCAGACAAACGTTTTAGATACACTACCAGACAAACGTTTTAGATTCACTACCAGACAAACGTTTTAGATACACTACCAGTCAAACGTTTTAGATACACTACCAGACAAACGTTTTAGTACACTACCAGTCAAACGTTTTAGATACACTACCAGACAAACGTTTTAGATACACTACCAGTCAAACGTTTTAGATACACTACTAGTCAAACGTTTTAGATACACTACCAGACAAACGTTTTAGATACACTACCAGACAAACGTTTTAGATTCACTACCAGACAAACGTTTTAGATACACTACCAGTCAAACGTTTTAGATACACTACCAGACAAACGTTTTAGATACACTACCAGTCAAACGTTTTAGATACACTACTAGTCAAACGTTTTAGATACACTACCAGACAAACGTTTTAGATACACTACCAGACAAACGTTTTAGATTCACTACCAGACAAACGTTTTAGATACACTACCAGTCAAACGTTTTAGATACACTACCAGACAAACGTTTTAGATACACTACCAGTCAAACGTTTTAGATACACTACCAGACAAACGTTTTAGATTCACTACCAGTCAAACGTTTTAGATTCACTACCAGTCAAACGTTTTAGATACACTACCTGACAAACGTTTTAGATTCACTACCAGTCAAACGTTTTAGATTCACTACCAAACGTTTTAGATACACTACCAGACAAACGTTTTAGATTCACTACCAGTCAAACGTTTTAGATTCACTGCCAGTCAAACGATTTAGATTCACTACCAGTCAAACGATTTAGATTCACTACCAGTCAAACGATTTAGATTCACTACCAGTCAAATGTTTTAGATACATTACCAGTCAAACTTTTTAGATACACTACCAGTCAAACGTTTTAGATTCACTACCAGCCAAACGTTTTAGATACACTACCAGTCAAACGTTTTAGATACACTACCAGTCAAACGTTTTAGTACACTACCAGTCAAACGTTTTAGATACACAACCAGTCAAACGTTTTAGATACACTACCAGTCAAACGTTTTAGATACACTACCAGTCAAACGTTTTAGATACACTACCAGCCAGACGTTTTAGATTCACTACCAGTCAAACGTTTTAGATTCACTACCAGCCAAACGTTTTAGATTCACTACCAGTCAAACGTTTTAGATACACTACCAGCCAAACGTTTTAGTACACTACCAGTCAAACGTTTTAGATACACTACCAGTCAAACGTTTTAGATTCACTACCAGTCAAACGTTTTAGATACACTACCAGACAAACGTTTTAGATGCACTACCAGTCAAACGTTTTAGATGCACTACCAGTCAAACGTTTTAGATACACTACCAGTCAAACGTTTTAGATACACTACCAGCCAAACGTTTTAGATACACTACCAGTCAAACGTTTTAGATACACTACCAGCCAAACGTTTTAGTACACTACCAGTCAAACGTTTTAGTACACTACCAGTCAAACGTTTTAGATCACTACCAGTCAAACGTTTTAGATACACTACCAGTCAAACGTTTTAGTACACTACCAGCCAAACGTTTTAGATGCACTACCAGTCAAACGTTTTAGATACACTACCAGTCAAACGTTTTAGATACACTACCAGCCAAACGTTTTAGTACACTACCAGCCAAACGTTTTACATACACTACCAGTCAAACGTTTTAGATACACTACCAGACAAACGTTTTAGATACACTACCAGCCAAACGTTTTAGATACACTACCAGTCAAACGTTTTAGTACACTACCAGACAAACGTTTTAGATACACTACCAGCCAAACGTTTTAGATACACTACCAGTCAAACGTTTTAGTACACTACCAGACAAAGGTTTTAGATACACTACCAGTCAAACGTTTTAGATACACTACCAGCCAAACGTTTTAGATACACTACCAGTCAAACGTTTTAGTACACTACCAGTCAAACGTTTTAGATCACTACCAGGCAAACGTTTTAGATACACTACCAGTCAAATGTTTTAGATCACTACCAGTCAAACGTTTTAGATACACTACCAGTCAAACGTTTTAGATACACTACCAGTCAAAGGTTTTAGATACACTACCAGTCAAACGTTTTACATACACTACCAGTCAAACGTTTTAGTACACTACCAGTCAAATGTTTTAGAAACACTACCAGCCAAACGTTTTACATACACTACCAGTCAAACGTTTTAGATACACTACCAGTCAAACGTTTTAATACACTACCAGTCAAACGTTTTAATACACTACCAGTCAAACGTTTTAGATACACTACCAGTCAAACATTTTAGATACACTACCAGTCAAACGTTTTAGATACACTACCAGTCAAACATTTTAGATACACTACCAGTCAAACGTTTTAGATACACTACCAGTCAAATGTTTTAGATACACTACCAGTCAAATGTTTTAGATACACTACCAGTCAAACGTTTTAGTTTTAATTTTAGTTTTAATTTTAAGACTTGAAGGTCGGGAGCAGAGATGTCCAATCTTATCCATGAATTGCTAGAGTGGCTGCCTGTGATCACCTGATCATCATTAGATGAACTGATTAAACAAGTGAAGTCAGGTGTGCTGCCGCTCGTTTGGAGTGAAAACCTGCAGCCACTGCAGCCCTTTGTGGATAAGACTGGACACCCCAGGTACACAGGCTCCAGTTCAAGTGCAATGCGCTGTGTATATATGATCCCAGGAGCTAGTGAAGCATATACCAGAGTTGGAGCAGAATCAGTCCATAGTGTGTGTATTTATGTTATGGTTGGTGTTGCTGGTGTAACCAGTTTCATGACTTGCAGGTTAAAACTCTTCTTGAACCTGGTGGTTCTAGCTTGGATGTTCCAGAACCTCTTTCTGGTTGGATGGGCTGTGTGGAAGTTTCTTTAAGAGAAAACATCAACTCATTATATACAGTACTGCGCAAAGGTTTAGTCACTTGGGAACATTATTCTATATAAAAAACTATTTTGTTCCAGACAGGAAGCTTTTATTCACTCAGCAAAACACTTTATTAATAAATATTAACAGTATTATTAGAGTAAGTTGTGCTTTTACATACCTCAGTGTGTTTATTTAACCCTTTGCAAGCTTCTTCTAATCAACCCAATATTATTTACAGTTCTCATCTAATACCTGCTTTGACTGCTCAGTACTTCATTAAGCTAAATCAAGATTTGCTGCTGAAGGAACTGAATACATTCATACAATGTCTGGGGCGTCCAGGAGAAATCTGGAACCTAACTTTGTTCTTCAAACTGGATCAAGATCTGATCTACTTCTCTCACAATAACATATTCATGTTACTTTGTATTGTATGTATGATTATTTATATCTGTTCTAATCAGATCTGCGGTTCTTACTGGTGAACGTACACTTATTGATCAGATAAAGGCTTTTAAGCTATCAGCTTAGGGGCCTCAGACGTTTGCACACCAGTGTATGTTCTGGAGGGCCTTATGTTCAGTGCGCAGTGGTGCTTCAAAGAAGGTGAATGTGTTATTGGGCCTGTTTGACACGAGACCAGGGAAGATCCTCGGCTATGTGGGCAGCGAGGAACTTCGATGGTCCCCACGATTTTCAAAGGTTCAAGGTTCAGAGCTTGTTGTGGGCCCACGACTCTGTACAGAGCTTTACTTCCTCTCTATATGGAAGGCGAAATGATCCTCAGACACTCAGTACTTACTACCACTTATATATTAAATAATATAATATTGGAATCCAGTAGTAGCAGCACGGTGGTGTAGTGGTTAGTATGGTGGTGTAGTGGTTAGTATGGTGGTGTAGTGTTAGTATGGTGGTGTAGTGGTTAGTATGGTGGTGTAGTGGTTAGTATGGTGGTATAGTGGTTAGTATGGTGGTGTAGTGGTTAGTACGGTGATGTAGTGGTTAGTATGGTGGTATAGTGGTTAGTATGGTGGTGTAGTGGTTAGTACGGTGGTGTAGTGGTTAGCACGATGGTGTAGTGGTCAGCACGGTGGTGTAGTGGTTAGTATGGTGGTGTAGTGGTTAGCACGATGGTGTAGTGGTCAGCACGGTGGTGTAGTGGTTAGTATGGTGGTGTAGTGGTCAGTACGGTGGTGTAGTTGTTAGTACGGTGGTGTAGTGGTTAGCACGATGGTGTAGTGGTTAGTACGGTGGTGTAGTTGTTAGTACGGTGGTATAGTGGTTAGTATGGTGGTGTAGTGGTCAGTACGGTGGTGTAGTGGTTAGTATGGTGGTGTAGTTGTTAGTACGGTGGTGTAGTGGTTAGCACGGTGGTGTAATGGTTAGCAAAGTGGTGTAGTTGTCAGCACATTGGTGTAGCCATACTCCGGAATGAAGCAGAAGATGATGGATGGAATCCAATGTGCTTGACTTTGAAGGAGTGCAGTTCTGTATTATAGGCTATAATATTTCAAACAGATTATTGAGACGCTCTAGTTAGAGAGAGACTGCGTCACGGCTTGTTCCCCCCACTGCAGCACGCCACTGTTGGTTTAGCTGGTTGCTAAGCTACCGGCCGGCATCTAAAACAATAGCCCGAGGCTTAAAAATCTGCTAGCATAAATGCTAATCGCTCGAGTATAAAAGTGTAAATGGTGAAGGACTCGTTACAGAGTTGATAATAAAATACTGTTTTGTGTGATTATATGACCTTTTTATGACCACATTTTAAAACCACTTCACTGCTTGTAGATTAGCCTGCATTGCATCATGGGATTGTCTTAACGGCTGAGGAAGCGTTCGATGCTCCTTTAAAATCAGGTCTTAATAAGGTTCCTCAGTAGACAGCATGTTTAAAGGGAACCCCGGCTGGTGACACTTGTAAGCCTTAATATGGTGTAATGACTCCAAATTGTTAGGACAATAAAAATCACAAAAGTATCAGATTTATTAATAAATGAAAACTTTTATTCTAAATATTCAACATACGGACGCAGCCATTATATCTGATGACGCCAAATGGTTGCAGTGCTAAACTAGACTGTGGTGTGAAGGAGTGAATGTTAGTTACTAACCTAGCTTAAAGAAAACCATGTACATTGTGTTGTTGTTGTTGTTTCAGTGAAAGGCAGTGTGAAGACTGATATTAGTCTAAACAGCTTCACAAACATAAACAAGGAGAATAGTTAGTGAAGCAGCGTGTGGACCAACACAGCTACCCAAAGACCGCTCTGCTCTCCTCACTTCAGTCTGGATGAGTTTGAGTGGTTCAGTAGACCACCACTGGTGAGAGACTTGACGGAGGCTGTTGGTTTTAAGCGTAGACTAAAACACAATGCAGTGCCACAGTTTCCCCACACAGGAAGTCCAAAAGCTCCAGATTATGGAGAACCGCGAGAAGAACCGTGAACGTGAACATGCGCTGGATTCTCTCCTGAGAAGGTTTAGCGTTAGCGTCAGCTGCTTCTCCTCGTTTGTGGATCCTGAAGGTGAAAGTAGAGTCTTAGTAGTGAACATACTACTTCACTAATAAAGGAGTGTGAAGCTCAGAGACACTCCCGTTCAGTGTATCGAGCTGTTTACTGAGCGTGAATGTTTCCTGCTAGAAAGCGGAGCTCCTTTAACAGACACTCTGCTTCTCCGTCAACACCAACACACAGCTTCACAACAACTCCAGCACTGTGTCACTCTCTCCTCCACCCTCTCTGTTCACCATTTACACTAACGTGGTGTGTGATGTCACCGCTGATGTCAGAAATGTTGAGTTCTAGCTCAAACTGTAAAGGACTGAACAGTAGCATGTTTAGCTAGCTAGCTGTGCTCAAGCGTGACGGCCGGTTACTGCAGCCATTTGACGTCACTACCCGCTGATCACGTCAGTAGATACAACAATGGAGACCCACGTGCAGCAGGATTTTACAGAAAATCTAATACATCTGTAACTTTTAGTGATTTTTTAACAACGTTTCCTAATAATTTAGAGTCATTACACCATATTAAGGCTTACAAGTGTTACCAGCAAGGGTTCTCTTTAAGGTATATAAGAATTGGCACAGTCTACATGTTGGGAGCCACACACTATGATGTAAAATGCTGTCTATGTAGGCAGCTCACTAGGTTTTGAGATCTCTGCCTTTTCTTATGTGGTTGCTTCTGTCACACCTGTGCTTTATTAGTTCTATTTTCATCACCTGTGTTGACGTGTCCAAGCCTATATAACCACGAGTCTGTCCATGGAGATTTGGCTCTGTAAGTCTATATAATAGCACATTGATAACATTAAAAAATCTATTCAACAGACATTCAACTGCCTGGCTTGAAACGGGTTTGGATCCAGCAACCTCCAGCTAACTATGTTGTATGATCTGCTTGCGGTAGCTTGGCCCTGCACTTGACCTGTCCAAGCTCATGAGGGATTTGACTTGTTTCGAGATGATTACACGCCTAGACAGTCATGCCCACAAGGGTCCGTGTTGTCGTGTCCAAATCTGGCAGACCTAATTTCGATGCCTTACCTATGAGGTGAGGCCTAAAGACGGTCCGTGACGTTTAAGCTAACGGGACACCGAATGAATCAAGAATTAAATCATGGGGGGAGTCAGATATTCAGCGGAATAAGTTTACACGGATCCCAAACAGGGCCCGCTGGGCCTATCATGTTAGCAGGTCAGAGGTTCAGCTGACGCAGCCGAACGGGGCTGGTGCACCACCGATGATCCTCAGACCACACGCCATATATTGTACACTGACTTAATGTGATATATTGAAACATGGCGGTATTTAATTCAAGCAAAACAATGAGCTTGACCTCCGTAAACCCCCCGAGTGAGCACTTCACGCCAGCTACGCTGCTTATATTACACGTCTTTATTTACTTATCTTACCGTGCACACGGAAAGGTATAGCACATAAATCTAATGCTAATAAAGTCCCTTTAGAAAGCATGAGAAGCACGGTCAATTTATATACACGGGACGCTGCCAAGTACCTCAGGCCTCACGCAGCGAGCATGACTGTGGATGAGATGGAATAGACCTTCTAGGGAGCAGCTGTCCAAGAAGAAGGCACACGTAGGAGGCCGGTTCACCTTGTCAGGGCTTTGCTGGGAGCTTCAACTGTACCATACAGGGCATCTGACCCCGAACATGATGAAACAGGTCATTGTCATTGTACTGGGAACATGCTAACGCAAGTATTAGCCATTAAAGAGGCAAAACCCTGATTTCACACGACTCCACGGTTAGCACACGTAGCTTAGCTTGCAGTCCAGCCTCTCCAGCTTAAAGCCTGTGGTCTACAGTAGCCGTACGAACGCTGGTGTAGAGAAGCTACGGTAGCTCGCGACCCCTGTCACCTGCTGCAGAAGCGGTGGGCTGGGAATCTGGCAGCCTCCCTGACTGCACCACGCACTCCCGCAGCATGCCAGATCCTCCCACAGTACTTTCCCTTCACCTTGGCCGGCCGTCCAGGCCTTTATTAATGAACGCCACCTGACAGATAGTTGCATATCGTCCCTGAATGTACAACATATTTCAGAGATTTGCACTTTGACCACCGTGTTAACTTTAGCAAAGCCATAGCTTTAGCGCTAACTTCCCCAACCGGGAAGCTCCCTTCGCATAGCACACCATAGCCACGAAAACTGTTCACACAGAGATTTCAGCTGACTTAGAACTAAACCATTACATGCCTGCTGCATATGTAGGACATCTGTGTGTGCCACTGACACGTGAGTACACACTGCCCTGGTTCTAGATGTCCCAGCGTGCCAGGCTGTTAAAAAACCTGGATCTGGTAGAGTAAACAAGTGCAGCATACATTTGTATATAAAACAACTATCTCAATTGTTTATGTCATTGGAATGCAACAGATGCCAGTTACTCTAAGTGGACCAAAATAGGCTTGGACAAAATTCTGGTTCCATTGACTTACACTGAAAGTAAAGATTGCTTTAGAGATACTTGTTTTTCTTTGGACAGTGACTCTTTATATAAATCATTTTTTTATATATATATCATTTGAACACGACAACTGCTGTTTACATTATGTAAATATTTTATGATGAGTGGGCCAATAGGAATGCTCCAAAATAGGCTTGGACAGAATTCTGGTTCCATTGACTTACACTGAAAGTAAAGATTGCTTTAGAGATACTTGTTTTTCTTTGGACAGTGACTCTTTATATAAATCATTTTTTTTTATATATATCATTTGAACACGACAACTGCTGTTTACATTATGTAAATATTTTATGATGAGTGGGCCAATAGGAATGCTCCAAAATAGGCTTGGACAGAATTCTGGTTCCATTGACTTACACTGAAAGTAAAGATTGCTTTAGAGATACTTGTTTTTCTTTGGACAGTGACTCTTTATGTAAATCTTTTTTTTATTTTTCTATATCATTTGAACATGACAACTGCTGTTTACATTATGTAAATATTTTATGATGAATGGACCAATAGGAATGCTCCAAAATAGGCTTGGACAGAATTCTGGTTCCATTGACTTACAATAAAAGTAAAGACAGATTTTGTTTTATATTCCTATTCTTGACAGCGGCTATATATATATATATATATATAATATATATATATATATATATATATATATATATATATATATATATATATATAATATACCATTTGATTTAATATTAAAAATCAAAGTAAAAAATCATTAAGTTCCCATATATATATATATATATATATATATATATATATATATATATATATATATAACTAGGTCTAAATCATTTTCTAATGAGTTTCCATATTCTGAAACTGACCACATGGTTCCACTGTGCAGGGCCGTGGTCAATTTGATTACCTGAAGGAAATGCAACTCAATCGTTCATCTTATGATAATATTATAGTTAGCACAGTGAAAGGTCAAACCGCAGCACACGTCTAAGCTTTCACGGCCCCACGCTGGAGCTTCAGCGCTCGCTCTCACATAGCTGCAGGGTGCAAATTCTATAAAGAGGCAGAGGGAGGGAGAGAGGAAGGCAGGCCTGTGGGGTTTGTGGCACACAGGGACCTCATTTCTCTTTGACCCTTGTTTGAGACTTCAATTAAACTGGAGGGTATGTGTGCACTAGGCACCTTGAGAACAGCCAGGACAGCAGAATGGAGCTATAAGTGCTGCATTTGGCACCGAGGGAATATCAGCGCGATTAGCCGGGATTAGCTGATGATCATCTTCTGAGCATGTGACCATGCAGTTAAAAAGGTCACACTGGACTCATTTTACCATATGGCACCCAAATTTCCGACTGCTTTTTTGGACGAGGTGTGTTTTAGTGTGAACAAATAGTACAATGCATGGTTAATTCAGCACCAGCACGTAACTATGTGTACTAAATTAAATGTACAAACACAAATGAATGTAGTTTACTGACTTGTCATAACCTGATGGTGTTGGCTTTCATATACCTTTAAACAGCTTGATGTCTGGTTGGCTGTAGTGTGTGTACAGTAACTCTGGCAGCATGTACAGTAACTGTAATCGTTTGACAACCTCATCAATTCCTAAACAAAATATGCTGCACTAATTAATTCCAAGTTGTTTTATAGTGACTACTATAAACTGCAAAAGTGCCAATAACAAAACCCTGAGGGACACCAAATTGTGCTTCTTTTATTTTATACATAATAGGCTTAGTGGGTCACATCATAGACTTTATATGCTTTATAGTACAGGGAGATGTGGAGGGTTTCATTCCAGAAGCATGTTGTAGACCACTTTCAAGAATTTTAATGAGTTACATTGTCTTCATATTTGATATCTCACATATAGATACAGTAGTTTTACTGTAGATAATGTAAATTGCAAAAAGGGCAATCTCAAAACCCTGAGGGACACCAAAATGTGCTTCCTTTATTTTATACCTAATGGGTCACATCATAGACTTTAATTAATTTTCCATGATATATATTGGTGGGAATGGGTTTTGCACATGCTATATCTGCGTATGCAGCATTTTGGAATACAACACTTCCATAAACTAAATCATCTTTATATTAAATATCTTAGGTATATATACAAAACTTTTTATAATAATGTAGACTGCAAAAGTGCCAATTACAAAACCCAGAGGGACACCAAACTGTGCTTTTAATGTCTTTCTTTTTACACTACCGAGAGATTTGAAGTTTTTAATCCAAAACATGTTTTAATCCAAAACATGTTGTAGACCACTTTCAAGAATTTGCCTTTGTCCATGATAAACACTGTTAAGAGTACATTTTATACATACCAGAAATATCAATGCTATATAATTAATAATACTACCTACAGATATACAGCTGTTTGGAATGAATCTCCTCAATAAACAATACTGTCTTTATATTAGATGTCTCATGTATAGATACAGCAGTCTTTACTGAAGATTATGTAGATTGCAAAAGGGCCAATGATGAAACCCTGAGGGACACCAATAGTGTCTTTCTATTTTATACTACAGTGAAACTTGAAGGGTTTTGTTCCAAAACATATTAATAGACCACATTCAAGAATTTTCTTTTTCTCCCCCCATATGTAGTTTGGAGTAGAAAAAATTACTCTTCACTCTAAACTATGTTGTCTTCATATTACATCTAGACAAAACACTGTACACTGAATGATGTAGATTGTAATAGGGCAAATGACAAAACCCTAAGGAACACCAAACTATATTTTAAAATACAGGGACACATGAAGGGTTATCTTTTTCTTTTTTGTTCATGATATACATTATTGGGGGGTGCTTTGCACATTTACACACACATTATGATTAATCTCATAATTAATACATGCAGTATTTTGGAAACTACATTTTTCTCATATTGGACAACACCAAATTATAACAGGCCTTTAGGAAGTTTAGACATTATAGGAAGACTTAATGGAGTCTTTCAAGTTTCAAACATGTTCAAGTATGTCCTCGTTATATACAATTTAGACTGATTAGTCTCACAAACTAAATAATACATGAGAAAACAGTAGAGTGGTGTTACGCATAACCTGAATCAGTATATAAATATGCATGATCAGCATTATTTGTTTCTTGATCCTTGTGCTTGCCATCAGTGTAAACCCTTAAATTATAGAAATTCTGATATTTGTCCACAGTCATCACTGACTGAGGTTTTCTTTTTCCTTCACAGGCTTTGATTTAATGTGTGCTTTTAGTTGTCACTCCTATCTTCATCATCATTCCTGTGCATCATAGCCCAGGTCATACATGAATACAATGTGTATGTAGCATCCAGAGATAACACTGGATCTCACACCTGTAATTATTTACAGCCTCATCAATTCCAAAACAAAATATGCTGCATTAGTGATTACCCTAAACTGCAAAAGGGCCGATAACTTAACCCTGAGGGACACCAAACTGTGCTTTTTGCATCTATTTTATACTTTGGGAAAATTCCTGAACTTGACATGTAAATTTTAAATATGACAGATATTGCAACACATGCTATCTAACCACTAAGTGTGAACCCTTCAACTAATCAAATTCTCTTGTTTGTCTATAGTCATCAGTCTTTGAAGGTGTTCTAGTGTCAATTATTAATGGACTGAGGTTTACTTTATTCTCGACATGCTGTGATTGGATGTGTGCTACCAGTCCTATCTTCAACATCATGGCTGTAGCCCAGGCCATACATGGATATGACGTGTCTGTCCCCAGAGAGAACACCGGATCCCACAGCCAACCCAGCGAGACGCACTATATGACTTCATCCTAGCAGTTACTGACCCTATGGGCACTGTTACCTAACCGGTTTATAGTTACTCCCTCTGAACACTCACTCACCAAACTGCACTTAACACTGTGGGCTGCTTGACACATCCTGGATGAACATGCGTATCCCTCCTATAATGTTATAGGTCAATACGACCCGTTCACTTCTAAGTTGTCTGACGTGCTGGTTAGTCTCTCTGAAGAAAATGTTTATTATATATGGTATTAAAATGGTATATACGCTGATCAGCCACCACCTTGTATCTATACTGTCCATTGTATCAGCTCCACTGACCATATAGGAGCTACACTTACAGACTGTAGTTTATCTGATTCTCTGTATACTTTATTACTCTGTTCTTTAATGATCAGGACCCCCACAGGACCACCACAGAGCAGATACTATTAGGGAGGTGGATCATTCTCAGCACTGCATCAACACTAATGTGCTGGTGTGAGTGGATCAGACACAAGAGTGCTGTAGAGTAGATGTAAAGTCAGAGACAGTAGCTCATCCGCTGCTGCACAGTTTGTGTTCCTCTAGTTCTTCATGAGTGGACACAGGACGCCGCCCACAGGACACTGCTGTCTGGATAGTTTTGGTTGGTGGACGATTCTCAGTCCAGAGGTGACACTGAGGAGGTGTTTAAACACTCCAGCAGCAGCACTGCTGTGTCTGATCCACTCACACCAGCACAACACACACTAACAAGGTATACAGAGAATCAGATGGACTACAGTCTGTGAGTGTAGAACTACAAAGTGCTCCTATAGGGTGAGTGGAGTTCTGAATATTCTGAGAATGAATAATAAGGATTTCCTGTTCAGATCTTGTGTTTTTATGCTGTACGGGTCAATTTCAATATTTTAGGGTCCTTTGGCGCGTATGGCGGAGATCCTCTAAGAGAGAAAAACTTTTTTAACTGCAGCCTGAATTCAGAATGCAGTTCAGTGTTTCAGCATGTCAGAAAGGCAAATGTGTCAAAAGTATTCACAGTCATTACTCAGGTAGAAGTATAGATTCTAGGGTTTAAAAATACTTCTGTAGAAGTTGAAGTATCAACTCAAGCTTTTTACTCCAGTAAAAGTGTAAAAGTACTGCTTTCCAAACTACTAAAAGTATAAAAGTAAAAGTAATGTAAGTGGAAAAAAAAGCTTAGGCTGCACCACAGGGGTCTATAGTGCACTAGCCCACCTCCCCAAAAACTACCATTCTTCTAAAAGCCATAATGACTATAATGTTATATTAAAATGTAAATGTTGATAAATTTGGGATGCGCTAGGCTTCCTGTTTCAGTCGCATATACGCCCATTGAACATGAATGTAGTTTAGTACAATGTAAATATATTAAAGAAGCATATCTGTTACTACTGAACATTAACATGTGTTTCATGGAGCAGAAGATATGATGACTAGTCGTCTATAAATATTGTAATGAAGTCAAACTTCAAAGACATGTTAGCAATAATCTTTACTGGAATGTAAATGTACATGAATGAAAACAAGTAGAATTGAAACAGGAGTAACGAGACTATGTTTAAAATGTAAGGAGTAGAAAGTACTGATAATGGAGTGTAAATGTAAAGAGTAGAAAGTACTGATAATGGAGTGTAAATGTAAGGAGTAGAAAGTACAGATAATGGAGTGTAAATGTAAGGAGTAGAAAGTACTGATAATGGAGTGTAAATGTAAGGAGTAGAAAGTACTGATAATGGAGCGTAAATGTAAGGAGTTGAAAGTACAGATAATGGAGTGTAAATGTAAGGAGTAGAAAGTACAGATAATGGAGCGTAAATGTAAGGAGTAGAAAGTACTGATAATGGAGCGTAAATGTAAGGAGTAGAAAGTACAGATAATGGAGTGTAAATGTAAGGAGTAGAAAGTACAGATAATGGAGTGTAAATGTAAGGAGTAGAAAGTACAGATAATGGAGTGTAAATGTAAGGAGTAGAAAGTACTGATAATGGAGTGTAAATGTAAGGAGTAGAAAGTACAGATAATGGAATGTACATGTAAGGAGTAGAAAGTACTGATAATGGAGTGTAAATGTAAGGAGTAGAAAGTACTGATAATGGAGCGTAAATGTAAGGAGTTGAAAGTACTGATAATGGAGCGTAAATGTAAGGAGTAGAAAGTACTGATAATGGAGTGTAAATGTAAGGAGTAGAAAGTACTGATAATGGAGCGTAAATGTAAAGAGTAGAAAGCACTGATAATGGAGCGTAAATGTAAGGAGTAGAAAGTACTGATAATGGAGCGTAAATGTAAGGAGTCGAAAGTTCTGATAATGGAGTGTAAATGTAAGGAGTAGAAAGTACTGATAATGGAGTGTAAATGTAAGGAGTAGAAAGTACTGATTATGGAGTGTAAATGTAAGGAGTAGAAAGTACTGATAGTGGAGTGTAAATGTAAGTAGTAGAAAGTACTGATAATGGAGTGTAAATGTAAGGAGTAGAAAGTACTGATAGTGGAGCGTAAATGTAAGGAGTAGAAAGTACTGATAATGGAGCGTAAATGTAAGGAGTAGAAAGTACTGATAACGGAGTGTAAATGTAAGGAGTAGAAAGTACTGATAACGGAGTGTAAATGTAAGGAGTAGAAAGTACTGATAATGGAGTGTAAATGTAAGGAGTAGAAAGTACTGATAATGGAGTGTAAATGCAAGGAGTAGAAAGTACTGATAGTGGAGTGTACATATAAGGAGTAGAAAGTACAGATAATGGAGTGTAAATGTAAGGAGTAGAAAGTACTGATAATGGAGTGTAAAGGTAAGGAGTAGAAAGTACTGATAACGGAGTGTAAAAGTAAGGAGTAGAATGTAAGGAGTAGAAAGTACTGATTACGGAGTGTAAATGTAAGGAGTAGAAAGTACAGATAACGGAGTGTAAATGTAAGGAGTAGAACGTACTGATAATAGAGCGTAAATGTAAGGAGTAGAAAGTACAGATAATAGAGCGTAAATGTAAGGAGTAGAAAGTACTGATAATGGAGCGTAAATGTAAGGAGTAGAAAGTACTGATAATGGAGCGTAAATGTAAGGAGTAGAAAGTACTGATAATGGAGTGTAAATGTAAGGAGTAGAAAGTACTGATAACGGAGTGTAAATGTAAGGAGTAGAAAGTACTGATAATGGAGCGTAAATGTAAGGAGTAGAAAGTACTGATAATGGAGCGTAAATGTAAGGAGTTGAAAGTACTGATAATGGAGTGTAAATGTAAGGAGTAGAAAGTACAGATAATGGAGTGTAAATGTAAGGAGTAGAAAGTACAGATAATGGAGTGTAAATGTAAGGAGTAGAAAGTACTGATAATGGAGTGTAAATGTAAGGAGTAGAAAGTACAGATAATGGAGTGTAAATGTAAGGAGTAGAAAGTACAGATAATGGAGTGTAAATGTAAGGAGTAGAAAGTACTGATAATGGAGTGTAAATGTAAGGAGTAGAAAGTACTGATAACGGAGTGTAAAAGTAAGGAGTAGAATGTAAGGAGTAGAAAGTACTGATTACGGAGTGTAAATGTAAGGAGTAGAAAGTACAGATAACGGAGTGTAAATGTAAGGAGTAGAACGTACTGATAATAGAGTGTAAATGTAAGGAGTAGAACGTACTGATAATAGAGTGTAAATGTAAGGAGTAGAAAGTACTGATAATGGAGTGTAAATATAAGGAGTAGAAAGTACAGATAATGGAGCGTAAATGTAAGGAGTAGAAAGTACAGATAATGGAGCGTAAATGTAAGGAGTAGAAAGTACTGATAATGGAGCGTAAATGTAAGGAGTAGAAAGTACTGATAATGGAGCGTAAATGTAAGGAGTAGAAAGTACTGATAATGGAGTGTAAATGTAAGGAGTAGAAAGTACTGATAACGGAGTGTAAATGTAAGGAGTAGAAAGTACAGATAATGGAGCGTAAATGTAAGGAGTAGAAAGTACTGATAATGGAGCGTAAATGTAAGGAGTTGAAAGTACTGATAATGGAGTGTAAATGTAAGGAGTAGAAAGTACTGATAATGGAGCGTAACTGTAAAGAGTAGAAAGCACTGATAATGGAGCGTAAATGTAAGGAGTAGAAAGTACTGATAATGGAGCGCAAATGTAAGGAGTCGAAAGTTCTTATAATGGAGTGTAAATGTAAGGAGTAGAAAGTACTGATAATGGAGTGTAAATGTAAGGAGTAGAAAGTACTGATAATGGAGTGTAAATGTAAGGAGTAGAAAGTACAGATAATGGAGTGTAAATGTAAGGAGTAGAAAGTACAGATAATGGAGTGTAAATGTAAGGAGTAGAAAGTACTGATAATGGAGTGTAAATGTAAGGAGTAGAAAGTACTGATAACGGAGTGTAAAAGTAAGGAGTAGAATGTAAGGAGTAGAAAGTACTGATTACGGAGTGTAAATGTAAGGAGTAGAAAGTACAGATAACGGAGTGTAAATGTAAGGAGTAGAACGTACTGATAATAGAGTGTAAATGTAAGGAGTAGAAAGTACTGATAATGGAGTGTAAATATAAGGAGTAGAAAGTACAGATAATGGAGCGTAAATGTAAGGAGTAGAAAGTACAGATAATGGAGTGTAAATGTAAGGAGTAGAAAGTACTGATAATGGAGCGTAAATGTAAGGAGTAGAAAGTACTGATAATGGAGCGTAAATGTAAGGAGTAGAAAGTACTGATAATGGAGTGTAAATGTAAGAAGTAGAATGTACTGATAATGGAGTGTAAATGTAAGGAGTCGAAAGTTCTGATAATGGAGTGTAAATGTAAGGAGTAGAAAGTACTGATAATGGAGTGTAAATGTAAGCAGTAGAAAGTACTGATAATGGAGTGTAAATGTAAGGAGTAGAAAGTACTGATAGTGGAGTGTAAATGTAAGTAGTAGAATGTACTGATAATGGAGTGTAAATGTAAGGAGTAGAAAGTACTGATAGTGGAGCGTAAATGTAAGGTGTAGAAAGTACTGATAATGGAGCGTAAATGTAAGGAGTAGAAAGTACTGATAATGGAGCGTAAATGTAAAGAGTAGAAAGCACTGATAATGGAGCGTAAATGTAAGGAGTAGAAAGTACTGATAATGGAGCGTAAATGTAAGGAGTCGAAAGTTCTGATAATGGAGTGTAAATGTAAGGAGTAGAAAGTACTGATAATGGAGTGTAAATGTAAGGAGTAGAAAGTACTGATTATGGAGCGTAAATGTAAGGAGTAGAAAGTACTGAGAATGGAGTGTAAATGTAAGGAGTAGAAAGTACTGATAATGGAGTGTAAATGTAAGGAGTAGAAAGTACTGAGAATGGAGTGTAAATGTAAGGAGTAGAAAGGCGAAGCTCTGTGCAGGTTAGACTGAATGCACCAGAGATTCCTTTCAAAGGCCCGAGCAGGTTAAAAGACAATAAAGGCCGAGCGCCGCTTTCACAGCAGCGATGTTTAACACAGAGCACATGTTTCTGGGCTTCCCGAGCGTGGAAGGTAATTGCTTTACGGCAGTTAAGTGGCAAATTATGGTCGCATGAAAACGTTCATCAAAGTCATTCAGGTGGCCTCAAACCCCGTCTTAGAGGGTGAACTCCGCTCCTTGATCAAATCTGTCAATTACGGCCCAGCTTTGCGTCTCCCATAAACCGGCCACGCGGCGCCACAACTGGTGTGAACACAGCAATTACTGGGCTAAGAGAGAATCGCTTCGCAGCCGGCTAGGAAACAGTAGTGGAGCAGGTGTAGAGAGAAATGTGTAAGCTCGGTATGTGAACATGACAGACTGCAGGTAAAGCTAGCTTTGTAAAGGTAAAGGTTTATTTATTTATACAGTATGTCTTTTATAACAGATACATCCAGGTTTGAGCCCCCCAGTGAGCCAACCAGGAGAACCTCCCTCAGATCAAGAAGAAGGAATCTTGAGAGGAACCAGACTCAAACAGGGGAACCCATGCTCCTCTGGTCCACACAGGATAGCAAAACAAGTACATATATATAACTAGAAAAGTGTATCTCCTGAATCCCTCGGAATGAGGGATAAGTAAACGACAAATAGAGGAGTGTGAGTGGGTATGTCTGTGGATTAGAGGTTGGGGATCTGCCCTAAGTGAGTACAGGCAGTTTGGAGGTTGTGGGTTAAAGAAACCATAGTGTTTTGAGATTATCCGAAAATAAATGGGACCCTATGGGATGAGCGAGGGATGAATAAACGACAAATAGAGGAGTGTGAGTGGGTATGTCTGTGGATTAGAGGTTGGGGATCTGCCCTGAGTGAGTACAGGCAGTTTGGAGGTTGTAGGTTAAAGAAACCATAATGTTTGAGTTTATCCAAAAATGAATGGGACCCTATGGGATGAACGAGGGATGAATAAACAACAAATAGAGGAGTGCAGGTCAGTATATCTGTGGATTAGTGTTTGGGGATCTGCTCTGAGTGAGTACAGGCAGTTTGGAGGCTGTAGGTAAAATGAAACCATGAGGTTTGGGTGTGTCTGAAAATGAATGGGACTCTATGGGGAAAAAAAGAAGGATGGAAAAAAGACGAGTGTGGGTCAAACCAACATCTCTTCATCCTTTTATCATCACCAACATTGTTCCTTCATACATTCATTTCTTTATTAACATTGTTCCTTTATCCCTTCATTCCTTTATCATCACCAACACTGTTCCTTCATCCCTTCATTCCTTTATCATCACCAACACTGTTCCTTCATCCCTTCATTATTTTATCACCAACACTGTTCCTTCATCCTTTCATTCCTTTATCATCACCAATACTGTTCCTTCATCTCTTTCTTCCTTTATCATCACTAACACTGTTCCTTCATCTCTTTCTTCCTTTATCACCACCAACACTGTTCCTTCATCCCTTCATTCCTTTATCATCACCAACACTGTTCCTTTATCCCTTTATTCCTTTATCATCACTAACACTGTTCCTTCATCTCTTTCTTCCTTTATCACCACCAACACTGTTCCTTCATCCCTTCATTCCTTTATCACCACCAACACTGTTCCTTCATCCCTTCATTCCTTTATCATCACCAACACTGTTCCTTTATCCCTTTATTCCTTTATCACCACCAACACTGTTCCTTCATCCCTTCATTCCTTTATTATCAACACTGTCCCTTCATCACCACCGACAATGTTCCTTCATCCCTTCATTCATTTATCATCACGAACACTGTTCCTTCATCCCTTCATTCCTTTATCAACACCAATACTGTTCCTTCATCTCTTCATTCCTTTTTCAACACTGTTCCTTCATCCCTTAATTCTTTTATCATCACCAACGCTGTTCCTTCATCCCTTTATCACAACACTGTTCCTTCATCCCTTCATTCCTTTATCATCACCAACACTGTTCCTTCATTCCTTTATCATCACCAACACTGTTCCTTCATCCCTTTATCAACACCAACACTGTTCCTTCATCCCTTCATTCCTTTATCAACACTGTTCCTTCATTCCTTTATCATCACCAACACTGTTCCTTCATCCCTTCATTCCTTTATCAACAATGTTCCTTCATCCCTTCATTCCTTTATCAACGCTGTTCCTTCATCCCTTCATTGCTTTATCACAACACTGTTCCTTCATCCCTTAATTCTTTTATCATCACCAACACTGTTCCATCATCCCTTCATTCCTTTATCATCACCAACACTGTTCCTTCATTCCTTCATTCCTTTATCATCACCAACACTGTTCCTTCATCCCTTCATTCCTTTATCATCACCAACACTGTTCCTTCATCTCTTCATTCCTTTATCATCACCAACACTGTTCCTTCATCTCTTCATTCCTTTATCATCACCAACACTGTTCCTTCATCCCTTCATTCCTTTATCATCACCAACACTGTTCCTTCATCCCTTCATTCCTTTATCATCACCAACACTGTTCCTTCATCCCTTCATTCCTTTATCATCACCACCACTGTTCCTTCATCTCTTCATTCCTTTATCATCACCAACACTGTTCCTTCATCTCTTCATTCCTTTATCATCACCAACACTGTTCCTTCATCCCTTCATTCCTTTATCATCACCAACACTGTTCCTTCATCCCTTCATTCCTTTATCAACAATGTTCCTTCATCCCTTCATTCCTTTATCAACGCTGTTCCTTCATCCCTTCATTGCTTTATCACAACACTGTTCCTTCATCCCTTAATTCTTTTATCATCACCAACACTGTTCCATCATCCCTTCATTCCTTTATCATCACCAACACTGTTCCTTCATTCCTTCATTCCTTTATCATCACCAACACTGTTCCTTCATCCCTTCATTCCTTTATCATCACCAACACTGTTCCTTCATCTCTTCATTCCTTTATCATCACCAACACTGTTCCTTCATCTCTTCATTCCTTTATCATCACCAACACTGTTCCTTCATCCCTTCATTCCTTTATCATCACCAACACTGTTCCTTCATCCCTTCATTCCTTTATCATCACCAACACTGTTCCTTCATCCCTTCATTCCTTTATCATCACCAACACTGTTCCTTCATCTCTTCATTCCTTTATCATCACCAACACTGTTCCTTCATCTCTTCATTCCTTTATCATCACCAACACTGTTCCTTCATCCCTTCATTCCTTTATCATCACCAACACTGTTCCTTCATCCCTTCATTCCTTTATCATCACCAACACTGTTCCTTCATCCCTTCATTCCTTTATCAACACTGTCCCTTCATCACCACCGACAATGTTCCTTCATCCCTTCATTCATTTATCATCACGAACACTGTTCCTTCATCCCTTCATTCCTTTATCAACACCAATACTGTTCCTTCATCTCTTCATTCCTTTTTCAACACTGTTCCCTCATACCTTAATTCTTTTATCATCACCAACGCTGGTCCTTCATCCCTTTATCACAACACTGTTCCTTCATCCCTTTATCAACACCAACACTGTTCCTTCATCCCTTCATTCCTTTATCAACACTGTTCCTTCATCCCTTCATTCCTTTATCAACACTGTCCCTTCATCACCACCGACAATGTTCCTTCATCCCTTCATTCATTTATCATCACGAACACTGTTCCTTCATCCCTTCATTCCTTTATCAACACCAATACTGTTCCTTCATCTCTTCATTCCTTTTTCAACACTGTTCCCTCATACCTTAATTCTTTTATCATCACCAACGCTGGTCCTTCATCCCTTTATCACAACACTGTTCCTTCATCCCTTTATCAACACCAACACTGTTCCTTCATCCCTTCATTCCTTTATCAACACTGTTCCTTCATTCCTTTATCATCACCAACACTGTTCCTTCATCCCTTCATTCCTTTATCAACATTGTTCCTTCATCCCTTCATTCCTTTATCAACGCTGTTCCTTCATCCCTTCATTGCTTTATCACAACACTGTTCCTTCATCCCTTAATTCTTTTATCATCACCAACACTGTTCCATCATCCCTTCATTCCTTTATCATCACCAACACTGTTCCTTCATCCCTTCATTCCTTTATCATCACCAACACTGTTCCTTCATCTCTTCATTCCTTTATCATCACCAACACTGTTCCTTCATCCCTTCATTCCTTTATCATCACCAACACTGATCCTTCATCCCTTCATTCATTTATCATCACCAACACTGTTCCTTCATCCCTTCATTCCTTTATCATCACCAACACGGTCCCTTGTTTGTCTATTTCTTTGTGTGTTGCTTTCTCATCCACTTGTTTGTTCGTCCACAATTCTTTTTGTCCAGTTAGCGTAATAAAGGCTGGATAATGATGTTAGTTCTGTATGAAGGGCGGAGCAGAGCTGGAAGTGTTGGACAAAGAGAGCTGTCAATCATCCCTTTATCAACACCAACACTGTTCCTTCATCCCTTCATTCCTTTATCAACACTGTTCCTTCATTCCTTTATCATCACCAACACTGTTCCTTCATCCCTTCATTCCTTTATCAACACTAACACTGTTCCTTCATCCCTTCATTCCTTTCTCAACACTGTTCCTTCATCTCTTCATTCCTTTATCAACACTGTTCCTTCATCCCTTCATTCCTTTATCATCACCAACACTGTTCCTTCATCTCTTCATTCCTTTCTCAACACTGTTCCTTCATCTCTTCATTCCTTTATCATCACCAACACTGTTCCTTCATCCCTTCATTCCTTTATCATCACCAACACTGTTCCTTCATCCTTTCATTCCTTTATCATCACCAACACGGTCCCTTGTTTGTCTATTTCTTTGTGTGTTGCTTTCTCATCCACTTGTTTGTTCGTCCACGATTCTTTTTGTCCAGTTAGCGTAATAAAGGCTGGATAATGATGTTAGTTCTGTATGAAGGGCGGAGCAGAGCTGGACAAAGAGAGCTGTCAATCAAACGTATTCATACTTATATTCAAGCTTTGCTTGATGTTACATTGAACACTCAATACACACACACACACACACACACACACACATTTATATATATATATATATATATATATATATATATATATATATATATATATATATATATATATATATATATATATTAGAAAATTAAAGACCTAGTAATTTCAACATAAAATAAGTCTGCTAGATGAAAAAACATTTCACTGTGTTTTTTCTGTGTGTACTTTGTTAAATTATTTTTTTATGGAATGTCGTTTATAGTGGACATCAGGGCATTGTTTATGACATATTTCTTGTTTTCTGTTATTCATCAGACCAAAAACCCTTCTACAACATCAGCACCAACCCACACGGGAAAGCAAAACAAGTACAGATACAATAAGAATAAAATTAACGACTTTATACCTAAATTAATATAGAGACAAAAATAAAAGAGGGAAACTGTTGAAGTCCAGTGGGAATACCTGTAGAACCAGCTCAGTGTTTGTAAAGTCAGAGAAGAACAAACTGATGAGTCTGTAGAAGAAACAGTGAAGGTATGATAGGACTTCTGCTAGGGCTGGGCGATATATCGAGTTTTTAAGAAATATCGATATATTTTTATATGAGATATAAGATGAGACAATATTGTTTAAATCGATAAAGTCTGTGTTGCGGTGCAATTATACCTGTAGATCCACCAGTTCACCTTTCTCTTCACACTGCCTCGCCTCTTGAGGAGAGTGCCGTGATACGAAGAAACGCAGAGAGCACACACAGAGCTAGTTAAACATGTCAAAGCACTCGAAAGTTTGGCTCTACTTCAAAAATGCTTTAGGATGGTGGCTAAAGGAACAGCACCAGTACAGTACCAGTACAGCACTACAGGAGAGGCGAGAATCTGCGCTAAATACACCAATCGTCTGTTTCCACTGATAAAATATCATCAGGTTAACAGTTAACTGAGCTGCTTTCTTGTTTTGTGAGAGAAACTAACACTCGTACTGCGTCTGTTAGCGCTGAATAGCAGTTATGATTCAGCTAACGTTAGCACAACACCAGCACGTATTAGCTAGCTAGCCAGCAACATGGCTAACATTCAGTCACCGTATGAATATATACCTGTAACGCTGTTAGGTATCGCTCATGTTCTGAAAGTATGATATTAAGTAACAGTTACTTGTGTATATATTTACAGAGAAGCAGCTCCTTTTACTGGGGTTGGGGACTCTTATGGGGGGAATGGGGAAGGGACGAACGCCACAGAGCAGTAACCAGTTATATTGGTAAAGAATTGCATAGTGTTATAGTTTAAGCATAAGTAATGCTAATGTTTGTTCCTAATAAAGAAGCACAAAGATGTTCATTGTTTGAACAAGATCCAAATACAAAGATAAAAAATAAAAAGGTAGCCTCTTATGGTGACAGTATGTGACTGAAATTACTCACGTTTTCTGTTAAATGCATGCAATCTACAGAGCTAGCTCGTAATCTACTAATGGAGAAGTCATGTTAAAGCCGTTACCAAATCAGTATTTTATCATCTTAAAAACATCAACAGGATTAGAGATCTTCTGTCTAAACCAGACCTGGAGAAACTCATCCATGCCTTTGTTTCCAGCAGGATCGATTACTGTAACTGGACTTCCAAAAAAAGACAATGCAGCCGCCAGAGTTCTCACTAGTAGCAGAAGAAGGGAACACATCACCCCCATTCTTAAAACCTTACACTGGATACCAGTATAAACACATCACCCCCATTCTTAAAACCTTACACTGGATACCAGTATAAACACATCACCCCCATTCTTAAACCCTTACACTGGATACCAGTATAAACACATCACCCCCATTCTTAAAACCTTACACTGGATACCAGTATAAACACATCACCCCCATTCTTAAACCCTTACACTGGATACCAGTATAAACACATCACCCCCATTCTTAAAACCTTACACTGATTACCAGTCTGTTACAGAATAGACTTCAAGGTCCTGTTACTGCTCTATAAATGTCTAAATGGTGTAGGACCAGCATCTCTAGTACATGATCTAGTACAGCGATATGAGCCGAGCAGAATTCTTAGAGCGTTAGGAAGTAGTCAGCTAGTCCTTCCTATGGTAAAGACTAAGCAGGGTTTAGTTACTGTGCTGCTGTTAAATGGAATCAGTTGAGCGAGAGTTTTAGAAGAGCCCCAACACTGGACACCTTTAAACCCAGACTGAAAACATTCCTGTTTGAGCAGCTCAGTTTAAAACTCTTACTCTTACTGAACTGTTAGTTTTTAATTTTAAACCTATCTTCATTTTTTATGTTTCATTTACTTCTAGCTAGGTATAAGCATCTGAGTACTACACTCAAGAAAAACAGCCTCAGCGTATTTATTTCTTTTAACTGATTTATTTGAATGCTTTGTTTCTTATTTCTTTATTCATGTAAAGCACTTTGAGTTGCCACTGTGTATGAAAGGTGCTATACAAATAAACTTACCTTGCCTTGCATAAATTTTTGTATCAAACCTTTTCAAACGAAACCCAGCCCTAGTCAAGTGCCTGTGTGACAGTTGGGGTGTGTAGCTTTGTGCCTTTTTGTTATCACCTTATTGGAAGAAAAAATATAGAGATATATATTGTATATCGCCATTCAGCTAAAAATATCGAGATATTATTTTTGATCCATATCACCCAGCCCTAACTTCTGCTAAATACATACCCGTCAGCTTTATGTTCCTCCTTTGCAGGAATGAGGCAACCTAAAGAACCCAATCAGCTCCACCATAACATCTACTATGTAGTTCATGTGGAGTTGATTATGAGCCGAAAAGAAAAAACCCCAAAAGCCACATGCCCGCAGGGCGCCAACGGTTCAGGCCGCTCTGCATCTGAGCTTTATTTTCAGCTGGTAATTGGAGGTCCCTTACTGTGACTGCGCACTTCTCGGCGAACCCCGGACCCCAGCTTATTTGCTTTTATGGATCCCCAGTGCCAGCTTCGGGGACGCGCGCTGGAGGTGCTGATTTTGGGGGTTGAGCAGATTTACAGCCACGCTGCAGCAAATTTGGTGGTTCACTGGCATCTACTGAGGGGTCACTGATCTGCGCTTGTTTTCTTTCCTAATCAGTCGTCAACAAGGCAAACCTTTAAAGGCCGGGTGCTTAACCTCACCTCAATTACCGCCGCTGGTAAAAGCGCCGTTTACCACCGTAAATAAAGACGAGTGGAAAAGACGGAGGAGGCAAAGCCACAACTAATGATGTTTGTTTTAATTTGCTCTCCAAATCATGACCTGTTATGTTTCCTCTCAACAAAATTCATGATTTGCTGATATGTTAGACTTTGAAACGATACCTCTGTCTTGTGAATTGCTTTACATGGCCAAAAGTATGTGGACACCAGCTGGAGCCTCGGCCTCTCTTCCACAACCACTGCTTACTGGTGCGCAGAATCAAGTACACATGCATGTAGTCTCCTCAGACTGGCATGGGCCTTGCTAGAGCTGCCCTGGTCAACTGTAAGCAGTATTACTGTGAAGTAGAAATATCTAAATCTGTAGTTCGGACGAGCTCACAGAACCAGACAGCTGATTGCTGAAGATTGTCTCTGGCTCTGGACGTAACTTTACAACTGTTTTACAACTAGCTCTTACAACTGTTTGTGAGGAACATCCAGAGCTGGAACGATCAGATGTGGGGTTTTTTCCCGCCAATTTTGTCTGCATTGACCGATCATAGCTAAGGAAAGCTGACCGCAGGAATGACCGCTGACTTGGTCATAATCCTGGGTTCTGGGAATAACACCATGAAATACAAGGAGCTTGTTTTTTCACTTGCCAGTGTGAGTTATACTCATATATATATATATATATATATATATATATATATATATATATATATATATAACAACGAGATCCTGTTGTTGCTTAGCAACAAATTAATGCATGGCCAAAAGCAGTGTAAAAGAAGAAAAAAGAAGTGTAAACCCCACACCCCCCCACTCTGGAAAAGTTTTCCTAGATAAGAGGACATTGTAAAAGCATATTAACATCCATAGTCTTGGATCGAGACATTGTCGTCCAAAGAAAAACACAGTATCTCAGTTTTTGTTGATTTTAATTTTTCTAAATCATTTGAACACAACGACTTCCCTTTACATTGTGTGAAAATCTCAGGATGAACAGACAAATAGAGATGCTCCAAAAGCACTTGGAAAAATTCCGGTTCCATTGACTTGCATTGCAAGTGAAGGTTTTTGCTCTCTCCTGTAAAGTCGCTATTTTGGAGAAACTTGTTTTTTCTTTGGACTGCAACGACATTCAACAAGCACATTCACGGTTTTATCAGAATATTCATTCAATTATTTTGGCCTCTTTACTAAAATAAGCCCATCATTTAAGTGCCTTCAATTTGCCTTACCTGTGATACTTGGATAGCCTCTGTTTTTTATCATAACTCAACGACTCAGAAAAAACAAACTGGACTTGGGCCGCATTCTACATTAAGGAACCAGCAAGGTCGTTGCATGAACCCAGGAATCCCTCGCCCTCTTCAGCACAAGTCCACAGCGACCGCACAGCCTAGAGGCTTATGGGAGATGAGCACGCTCGCACTGTATATCTGGCATGTGTTCAAACAATCATGGCTCTCAGCGGGAGCTGAACCCGCTAGCTTTCACCCAGAAACTGGAGCTCACCTCTACTGCCAGTAGATTAGTGAAGCACTACAGTCAACCAATGAGGGCAGTTTGGGGTGGACATGGGTTTTGAGAGCCAAGACAACCTGTTCATGCAGACCCCCACGGTGTGACATAATAAATACATATATACATATATATATATATATATATATATATATATATATATAAGTCTGACTAATATTCTTTGTCCTAACGTTGCACTCCATACAAACAAACCAGGACACTCGTGATATGTGACTGCATATGTAATGGAACTGAACTGCAAGTATCAAATCAAAATCCAGTTTTATTTGTATGGAGCTCATACACTTTTATACATTATCTGTATAAAAATATAAATCCAGTTGATTATTTTAATGCTGTACTGAGGTCTGCATTAGTAAAACTTACAGTTCAGAAGATTGCACTGGGAACATATTGCATTGCATATGAGTACATTAAGAAAACAGCTGAACAAATGCATGTATGTGTGGAAGTCTTTACTTCTATACATCTCATACTGATAATCAGAAGTCAGTGAGTGCTAGACATGATCTTCAGAGCCTCCTGCTCTGTTTCAGGAACATCAACCAGGTGCTGAAAAAACGGCCGTCCATGAAGACAGACCTCTCGCTTCTCTTCGAGCTCCAGCTTCATCCGAGACAGAGTGTTGGTGACGTCCTCTTTGGATAAGTTCAAAGGCAGCTGCCTGGCCATCCTCACAGCTTCTCCCTTTAAGGACAGAGAGACAGAAGGAGATATTAAGTTCACGTTTCTAGTTCATTTGTATATCATGTAAGGACATACATGCATTGAAATGCTTGGGTGGATGGGGCTCATATATATATTTTTCACACGCATATGAACTTCAGTGACGTCCTATTCTTAATCCATAGGGTTGAAATATTGTCGGCCCAACCCTTGCAGCTATAACAGCTTCAGCTCTTCTGGGAAATCTCTCCACACGGTTTAGGAGAGTGTTTATGGGAATGTTTGACCGTTCTTCCAGAAGCACATTGGTGAGGTCAGATACTGATGTTGGACGAGAAGGTCTGGATCACAGTCTCCGCCCTAATTCATCCCAAAGGTGTTCTATCAGGTTGAGGTCAGGACTCTGTGCAGGCCAGTCAAGTTCTTCCACACCAAACTTGTCCTCCATGTCTTTATGGAGCTGCTCTGTGCACTGGTGGGCAGTCATGCCAGAACAGGAAGGGGCCGTCCTCAAACTGTCCCCACAAAGCATGAAATTGTCCAGAATCTCTTTGTCTGCTGAAGCATTAAGAGTTCCTTTAACTGGAACTGATGGTCCGAGCCCACCTCCTGAAAAACAACCCCAC
>CM038709.1:1436916-1439416 GCA_021613375.1 Megaleporinus macrocephalus
TCTGTAATACCGCCCCAACAATGTGTCTACCAAATCACAAATATTTGGTGGGAAAATGTATGTAGAACAGATAATGAAATATAAGAAAATACTAAACTATATTAAATATGTTCAGGTCCAGGGCCTTCTGGGAAGTCAATGGTGACCTACAAAAATAATGACTAGTATGGAACGTTACCTGGAATAAGTCTGACTTGAAATCCATTTGCCACCAGTCTGGGATCAGTAAAGCAGATTTCACCATTGAAAGTGGGACTGGCCTTCTCCATACTCATCAGGACGTCCATGTACTCGGGCCCACCGAGGAGACTGCATAGGATAATGCATTAAAATGTGTTAAAATATATATAAATATACACACACACACACACACACACATACATATATTATATATATATATATATATATATATATATATATGTGTGTTATTTTTAAAGCTTTCTGGCAGATTTTATGGACTTAGTGGAGTTGAAATATAATTTGAGAACTCTATATGATCCTTCATTTGTGATGCATATATAAACCCCACCCATGAAGGAATTCAAAATGAGTTGCAATCATGGGAGAGACAAATGAGCTTCCACAAAAGCTAAAAGGGCCTTGGGTGTAAGTTAATTCCCAAAAAATATAACATCCCAAGAGACACCATTGGGAGATTTGTAAGGAAGTTTAAAATTTATGGAACAGCTGCAAACCTGCCTGGCTGTGGAAGAACGCCCAAAATTTCATCAAGGTGCCCTTAGCAAGACACACTCCACTCTTAACTTTGGCTTTGGATAAGGCTACAGAGTTTTGGGAGACAGCTCTATGGACTGATGAAACCAAACTGGAACTGTTTGGGCATAAAGACCAGTGGCCAGGCTTATGGCCAGAAGTATGCCATCCCCACAGTCAAGCATGGAGGTGGGTCATTGATGATGTGGGGCTGTTTTTCTGCTGCAGGGACTGGTAATCTTGATTGTGTACCTGGCATCATGGATTCCCAGAAATACTAGGCCATTGTAAAGAGGAACATGATGCCATCTGTTGACAAATTAAACCTTAGCAATCATTCGACCTACCAGCAAGACAATGATCCCAAGCACACCTCCAAGTCAACTAAAGCTTGGTTGAGAAGATGATCCTGGAATGTCCTGGTGTGGTTTTCTTAGTCACCAGATCTAAACCCGATTGAAAATCTTTGGTGGGATTAAAAGAAGGGAACTGCAGCACGGAAGCCATCAAACATCATTGAACTAGAGGCTTTTGCATTTAAAGAATGGGCCAAGATTCCAGTTGAGAGGTGTAAGAAGCTTGTTAGGACTTATTGAAAAAGTTTGTTGGAAGTTATAAAAGCTAAAGGATGCTCCACAAAGTATTAAAGCAGGGGGTTGAATAATAGTGCACATGCACAT
This sequence comes from Megaleporinus macrocephalus, assembly GCA_021613375.1. Taxonomy (NCBI): domain Eukaryota; kingdom Metazoa; phylum Chordata; class Actinopteri; order Characiformes; family Anostomidae; genus Megaleporinus; species Megaleporinus macrocephalus. Next base: position 1,438,311 of record CM038709.1, read on the forward strand.
GTGTTTAAAGAGTCACGTTTTTTCATTTGAACTTTAGAGTTAAGTCAACTTCTGTTGTCCAAATAACTCAAATAGGTATTAATAAATACTGTTTGCTGTTTATCGATTTTTTTTGGTATTTATTGTCCTTATCTTTTATCCACATCTCTATAATGTGTTGCGGTTGAATATATATGATTGCAACTGTATATATATATACAGTTATCACCTCACATTATAGAGATGTGGATGAAAGATAATGATTATATATATATATATATATATATATATATATATATATATATATATATATATATATATATATATATATATATATATATATATATAGGCTCTCTCTGCCACCGCCTCAAAGATTCAATGAAATGGCATTAAATGCCAGATCAACGTTGTGCTTGGATCCAAACTGTTGTCATTAGGTGAGAAAATGAAGCGATACACTACCCATCTGTTAACTGTATAGGGGTCTGCAGGCTCGCTGCTGGAAGTATATTATTCTCCAGAAGTCTCTTAAACAGCAAGGCTTCCTCCGCCCGAAATGGATTTAACAACATAAGCTTTCTACCACATAAAACGACCCAGGCGCAGTGAGAAGCCAAGCGGTTTACAAGCCTGAGGCCCTGCGTGCTCGAGCCGCTCGGGCAGGAGGGGAGCTTGAGCTTTCGCCTGAGGGCAGCTACGCTGAACGGGAGAGGCCTGGACGGCTTCGAGGGGTTCCTCTTGCTTGCGAGCTGCGAAGCAAAGAGCTTGTCCAGGATCTGCTGGTTGGACAGGGGGGCTTTGCGCTTTAAGCCCTGCGGTCTGTTCAGCGAGGAGTCGGCTCTCTGCGGCTGCGGATCTGCCCGGTCGGGGTCACCGCCTGCTGTGGCCCTCTTCTTCTGCTCATTGTAGGACTCTAGGGATTTTTGGGCTTTTCCCTCGTACCTGAGGCAGCACAAGAAAAGATTAGCAGGCTTCGACTTACTGTGACATACTATTATTATTATTTTTATTTTTATATTATTATTAAAGGACAGACTTCAGAATTCATGATAAGTACTGATAATGTAGCTTTGAAACATATATTTTATCCTTATTGATAGTCAGTGTAATATAAAAATCCACTTAAG